>CAMOHE010055087.1:0-44015 GCA_946598075.1 Artocarpus hirsutus
TATTGTCACTGGCAATGATCAAGAAGAAGGAAAAAGGCTTAAAGCAAAGTTGTCCACGGAGTTCGAGATGAAGGACCTTGGTCGACTAAAATATTTCTTGGGACTTGAAGTTGCCCATTCAAAGGAGGGAATATTCATCTCACAACAGAAGTAAGTGATCGACTTGTTAAAAGAAACAGGAAAAGCAGGATGTAGACCAACTGAAACACCCATTGAACAAAACCACAGACTTGGAGAAGCCGTTAATGATGAGCCGGTAGACAGAGGAATGTACCAAAGACTTGTTGGGAAGTTGATCTACCTTTCTCACACTAGACCGGACATAGCCTATGCAGTCGGGGTTGCAAGCCAGTTTATGCAGAATCCAAATGGGATCCATCTCCAAGCAGTGTATAGAATTCTACAATATCTCAAAGCGAGTCTAGGACAAGGCCTACTCTTCAAGAAAGGATCGCGTATGAGATTGGAAGTGTACACAGACTCAGTCTACGCTGGATCAGTCTCAGATAGGAGGTCAACTTCAGGATATTGTACCTTCCTTGGGGGGAATCTAGTTACTTGGAGAAGTAAAAAACAGCCAGTTGTTGCAAGATCAAGTGCAGAGGCTGAGTTTCGTGCCATGGCTTTAGGAATTTGTGAGTTACTGTGGCTAGGAATAATCCTAAAAGATCTCAGGATTTCAGTGGAGAAGCCAATAAAGTTATATTATGACAATAAATCAGCCATCAACATCGCACACAACCCAGTACAACATGACCGTACGAAGCACATTGAAGTTGATCGGCATTTCATAAAGGAGAAGCTCGATAGTGGATTAATCTGTACTCCATTTATCTCTACTGAAGAACAATTAGCAGATATGCTAACAAAAGGCCTACCTAGTCATAAGTTTCAGAGAATTGTTAGCAAGCTGGGAATGAAAAACATCTATTCCCAGCTTGAGGGGGAGTGTCAGAGAATATGATTAATGGGCATAATTTGTGGGATTGGTCAAATATGTATATAGCATAATTTGTGGGATTAGTCAAATATGTATATATGGCATGTGCTGATTATAGGCTGATTTGGATAGGATTTGATTTAAATTTCTTTTTCTATTTTTGGTGTATTTTTGGTGTATTTGAGCCTATAAAAGGCTGGCTTCTTGTACAGAGAAAGTAATGAGAAAAAACTGATTCTCATTCTATTATTTCTCTTCAGTTTGTCACATATAAACTCTCAGATTCCTGAATGAACTAGTTGAACAAGGAAAGCAGTACCTTACAACCTACCCAGTATTTACCTACATATATCTGTTCCCTATTCTTCCTCTTCCACTTCTTCTTTCTTCCTTCACAAATTGACTGATAATAGCATTATTACAAAGATTCGATTCAACATTCATTTTCAAAGACAAGAAGCCACAAGCACAACCAGTTGAAATAACTATTATCACCTAAGGTCCATACACTGGATCATTTTCAGGACAGCATGTACAAAATATATCCGTACAGTTGGAGAAAGATAAATGAACCTAGGGACTGCACGATTCTCAGGACTTTTAGAGAAAGAACGTAATCAAATGGCCAATGATTGGTACAAAAATACAGAATCAACATATCCCAAAAGCTTGGTAAGTAAATCACACCTGAGTGTACGTTTGGACATGATCTCTCCAAAGAGAACTAGTCTTTAGAACGTCTCTTAAGGTTGATATGACCTCAAATGAAGTTGCCTTAATAACATCATCATCCTTGTTATATGGTTTGTCCTACAAGAGAAGATTCGGCCCAGAGGGAAAAGCAAAAAGAAGATAAGAAAATTATTCTATCACACATGTTACAAAAGGATTTGGTAAGGAAAAATTAATACGGGCAACATGCCTTGAGATGATCAACTTTTACAGTAAGAGGATCCTCGCTAACCTGTCAGAAGACAAACTTTCTTAATATTATATATTCGATTATAGATTGTACGAAATCAAAGGGATAAATGTGATAACATAAGCATGTGCCTATATCACCTATCAAGGATAATTGAGCTTATAGATTGTATAAAATCAAAGGGACAAATAAATGTGAAATAAGCGTGTGCCTATATCACCTATCAAGAAAAATTAAAAGCTCATGCTTACTGCTCATTTCTACCCACCATCTCTGTAATTCGAAGACGCCTATGACCGATGAGAATGACCTGATCTCCTTGGATGCTTGAGATCTGGTGCATAATGTTAAATGACAAAAGGCATCAATAGGAGACCAGCAAACCCAATTGACACGTTTCAAGTTAGTCCATAGCTACAGCAAATTAGATACCTGGGCAAGAGTGCCAACTTCGTGAAGACGATTAAACAGCTCTTTCCCTTTAAAGTCATATACGTTTTTCTCAGATTCAGAACCAGATACCAAACTAGGATCAGTCCCCGGCTCATCCTTAAGAAGGAAAGCCCCAGCATATGGAGCTTGCCGTTTTCGGCTTTCCTGTAAAGCTGCCAAAAGCTTAGGATCCTGCACATAAAGTACATATGTTAAAGACGGATGCTACTGAATCGAAATACTGGAGGGCTGCAGAGGTTTCTGAAACACCACGTTTAAATGATGTACCAAAACCAAAAACAAGCAGCAAAACAGCAAATTTTAAATGCAATAAATGCACCTCAATACCTTGACATAGATTGGCATGTAGAATCCCGGAAATAGCGGTCTGTGCGGCAAGGGCAACGCCAAAACCTGTCCCAAGAACATAGGAGATTCATCATTTGCAAAAGATAATTCCACAGGGAACGCTCGTCCATGCTTTCAAGGCCACTCATCAGTTTTATAAAATTCCACAAAAAACATAAGAAATGCAAAGCCATATTCGGATCAATTCCCAAATTCACATTATTAAGAACATCTAACTAACATGACCCAATAGAGTTTGTTTCTTTACTTTGTTGGGGAAAAAAATGAACTAAAGTTTGCTTCTTTACAAGTTCCCCAAGTTTTTTCGCTCTTTTTCCCCTACATTTTTCAACCAACAAAGGAACAATAAGCTAACTAAAAGCACTAAATTCAATTAATCAAATCAAATTTCTACACAATTCTCAATTTTGGATATAAACCAAAGCCAGTTCCTTCAAGCGAAAAAAATGAAAATTTTTAGTCCAACCAACCGTTAGATAATCTTCGGGTCTAGGGTTCGTGGACACGATTGCCGAAGACGGTTTTGACTCGTTCCCCGACTCGGCCTCTTTAGCCTCGACGTCCGACGCCGGCTCGGAGCCGTCCTTCGCGTCCGAGCAGAAAAACGCGCGGGAACTCCGATTAGGACCTCTCCGAGTCAAGCCGGTGAGCGAGCTCAGGACTCGGAGAAACGGCCCCGTGGAGTTGGGTGACCCGGTTCGGAGACCCGTCGGGGCGAGGCCGTGGATCTGGTTGTGGAGGCATGAGGGGGACGATGACGAGAGAAGCTTCAACATATTTCCGGCGGAATTGAATTGGGATGGGAAGTGAAAACTTAGAGATTTAAGGGTTTGGGTTGTCCTAGGCGGTTTGGTGGTTTTGATGGCCGAGAACCACCATTGATGGGCAAAGCCCTAGAGAGAGCAGAGCGGTCTGTAATTCTTCGGTTAAAGCCCTCCCAAAACCCTCAAAATATGAGTTAACGAAATTACCCTTTTTTCTGAATAATTTTACAAGTTGTTCATCAGTCCTCTCCATATTCTTAACTAATATCGGTCATTCTGCTCCCATGGGTTACAATCTTGAAAATGTGACTCAGACTCACGGTTTTGTTAATAATAAGTTGATTATCCTATTAGAGGATTGCTCATTTTATATGCCCTTTTTAACCCTCGACCTTTTTTGATTAATGACATTATTTTGAATTTTAATTTTTTTAGCAGTTTTAGTTCCTACACTAATGACTTCTAGAATTTCATATAGATTATCACATTTTTTGGTTGATACGTCTCTATTATTGAAGCAAAGCACGTAGCTTAAAATTTCTCTAAAAAAAAGTAGGACATATTTTATGCGTCAATTATATACTCAACATGCTAATTAAATGGGTTAGGCAAGCTTGTTGTGACAAGATGTATAATAAAAGTATTATGTTCAAATCTACATATTCTGGCGCATTTAAAAGATAAATTATATTCAATATGATATTTTATCACACGAGTAACATACAGGTTTATGACAAACTTTTGAATAATCACAAACAACTGGTCGGCTTCTAATAAACAACAAATTTAAACATATGAGCGACATGCGTTTCAGCACATAAAAGGAAACATGTTAACGACAGGTTTTGTTTCTAAATAGACGACAAGAAACTTGTATGGGAAAAAAAAACGACACGTAATTTGTTGGACTGGCCTCAGAAGAAACCGATGGAAGTATGTTATGATCGATGCAACCTTTTTTTAGACGGGGATTGTCTACGCTATACATCTTAAAAAACTACTTGAAGAATGATGTATTCCCATCTTCAAATTATGGTTTTTTTCATCTCCCTGATTTTCCTCTTCTTTCTCCTCCAGCCGCCCTTCTTCTTCTTCTCTCCCTCCTCCAACTGTTCACTCTGGCGACAGAAACAACTCTACTAACTCCGTCTGCCTTCATCTATGTTCGTCGCTGCCAAACATCGTGGGATTGTGTTTGACTCGGACCACGCAACAACCAGCCATGGCTGAAGTTTGAGAGCCGCGCGACAAGCAGGGACCAGCCAAGGCAGAAGTTCAACCCCACCCAAGTGTCGCCGCCAATGAAGCCGTGAGATCAGTCCCTTATGGTTGTTCTGTGTTCTTTCCCCTCTCTCTCATCTATCGTCAAAGCCGTCGTGCACCATAGACGAAGTCGCACGAGGATCTCTGATGACTGATGACTGTGACGATCTTGCCGTCACAAGGAGGGCAACCTTCTAATTTCGTCACGAGATCTCTCTCCGTTGTCGCCGCCGCTGCACGGAGGAGGCCAGGAAGATTTTTTTATATCTTAGATTTTTGTGTTTTGTTTTTTTTTTCTTTTCTATTTTTTCTTTTTCTGGATTTTTTTTAATCTGGTCATTGTGTTTGTGGTTTTTTGTGTATTTGTGATTTGCCTGTATCAAAGATGACCCTGGTGTCGCCGGTCTTGGCGGTTACCGGCTATAACTAGGACAGTATCCATGAATATTGGATACTGACCGATATCTAGAGCGGATATCAAGGTATATTTAGAATACCGATTATAGTAATAACATGACAATGACACTTTCTACAAATATTTTTTTATGATTTAAATCAATCTAAAAATTATTTTGTGATATTTATATTGTATGTCATATTTTTTTAAGGTGAATTGATTTTTGTCACGTCTAAAAAAATATCTAATTAAATGCTACAACTAAAAATGACAATCAAATTAAAAAATTAATATAACTACCTTGAAGATATATTTAGTATTATAGAATATAATATGATTATGTGACGTGATCATCTTTATAATTATTTTTTAGCGGCATAAATCAATCAAGTTTTATTAATGTGGTGTACATATAAAGTGCCATTATGCAAAGAGCCCACTCTGAGAGTCAAAGGTGCTATATGGTTTTGATTTTGAAAATGCTTTTATCATTTTTGAAAACACAAAAAATGGGAATGGTTTCAAAAACATGTTTGGTTAAAATTTTAGCCCAAAATATTTCAAAAACAATTTAAAAAATGCTCAAAAAAAACCTCAAAATTGAAAACAAACAAAAAAAAAAACTTGTTTTCACTTTTTTTTTTCTCCCAAACTCAGACCAAAGGTCCCTCTCGTCGGTGAGACCACCATCCATCCGACCACCCTTCGTTACCATCCCTCTGATCATCCTTCGCTAGCGAGGCTTCCGACTTAAGACCTCCACCCAACGATCTCGCTACCTTCCTTGCAACGAAGCTCGTAGCCCTCGACCTCCCGTGTCGACCTCCGTGAGACATTGTGAGAGAGAAAAAGGGTGAAAGAGAAGGTGAGGGATTTGGGGTCATCGAGGAAGGCCATTGAGGGTGGCTGGGGTTGTTGAGGAAGGCTATCGAGGGTGGTTGGGGGGGTTGTTCATTGCACAGGCTAGAGAGATAGAAAGGAGACCATCGTGGGGGGCTGTCTGTGTCGCGCGCAAGAGAGAGAGAAAGGAGACCATCGTCGTTGGGAGCGGGGCGCAGAGCTTGGCTGGTTGGCGTCAGGGGTAGGACTCCGTCGGGGGTAGGGTTAGTCAGCGTGCGTGGGCCAGTCACCAGCTTCTCTCCTCACCAAAGGAGAGGAAGATGAAAGAGATTGTTTTGGTTGTTGATGTTAATAATTAGTTTTTTAAAAATTAAATTTAGGTTTTATTTATATTAATAATATTTTTATTAAAAAATAATTGTTTTTAAAAACATACCACTATATCCAACCAAACACAATTTTAAAAACAGTCCTAGTATATTTTTCAAAATATTCTCATTTTTAACTTTTACTAGAACAAAAAACAAAATAAAAACACTACCAAACGGCCTCCAGGTGAACCTGACTTGTTTTTCTTCTATCACAAGAAAGCTATAAAACACACTGACATGTCGTTTGCATATTTAAACGACAAACTTTAACCGTTTGGCAAAGTGGTTCCCACCACAATCTCAGTTATGAACAGTAAAAAGTTTTTACATGCTATAGTAACAAAAACAAATTTGCTACAGTAAAAAGTTCTCACATGCTACAGTAAAAGTGGTTCCCACCACTCTCCCAAACACCCTATAAATTCACAAATGAAGACTTTCGATCATGGGTCTCAGCTTTAAAATCACAGACGCCGTGAATGCTGAAAGGCGGAGGAAATCCTAGCTTAATTATCAGAAATATATATGTGTGTGTGTGTATGTATATATATATATATATATATATATATGTGTGTGTGTGTGTGTATGTAAATAACAACCGACAGGTCGTTATGGCAAACTGAAAGGCCAAATGATGAACATACAAGACAGCACATTCTGTTTTTACAATATAAAAGCAATCGACAAACAAAAACGACATGAAGTTGTTGGAGTTGAAAAAAGACTTAAATATATTTAGAAAATTGGAAAACCATTTCAAAAAGAAAGAAAAGAAAATTTTAAACGGTAGTCTTTTTCAATGATAGAAAGGTTTTGGAATTTGGATTTTAGTCTTTAAAAACTAAAATAAATTAAATTAAAGGGTTTTATTATTTTAGTATCCTCTATTTTATGTACCATAAAATATCAACATGGTATCATGTAGTTTTTGAAAATATTATTTTAATACCATAAATCCATGGTTTATAAGGTAAAATTTTAAAATTACTCTTTTATTAATAAATCTTAAATTATTTTGTTATAATTATGAAAGAAGATAACTACAAACAATACAAAAAACGAATTATCACATATACTTTTTTCTTTGATAAGTTTAGTTTAACCTTTGCATTTGATTATCGATTACAGTTTTATAAAATTAATTTAGGATTTATTAATAAAAGAGTGAAAATGAAATTTTGTGTCAAAAAATAAAAACACAAGGTATTAAATATTTTTGAAAATTACAAGTTACTGTTTTGATTTTTTTGAACAATAAATTATCAATGTAAAAGTTCTCTAAAATAAAAGGTAAGAAAATGATGAAAAAGAAATGAAGTTGTTGAAGTCTAGAAACGACTGAAATATAAGATTTAGAAAATTGGAAAACCATTTAAAAAAAAAAGAAAAAGAAAATTGGAAACGATTTTGAATGGTAAATGTCTTTGAATTTGGATTTTAGTCTTTTAAAACAAAAAATAAGTTGAAAATAATCATAACTAAGTATACTTTATTAAAATTTAAGTCATTTGTAATCCTTGTCATCGAGGACTAAACAATAGAAGAATCTAAACGGCCTTAAGCTGGCAGGGTCGAAGAAAAGTCAGAGACGCAAATTGATTGGAAGATTCTTCCCTCTTCTGAAGCTCTTTTTCAAACTTCATAAACATTTCTCTAAACTGTTCCAGATCTCATTTTTCCATAATATTCGCAAGACCCAAATCAACATTTCGTTTTGGGATTTAATCCCCTTTCAAATTTGCTTAAAAATCAATGGACTTTCAGAGAAAAAGGGTCCAATTTCTGCTCGTCGCCATAGGCATCGTCGCCCTCTTCATCACAGGTACATAAGATGCATGGATATTTGGATATTTATGTACTGAATTTCAAGTACTGCTTTTGGGTGATGAAAATTTGAGTTCATTATTTAAAGTTAAGAATTTGCTTTGATTAATCTAGTGGGCATTTGAGTTTGATAAGTTTTTGTTGCTTAATTAGAAAATTATTGATAAATTATCAGGGAAAACCACTCTAAGCTCTGGCTTTGAAAACTTGGAATGAGAGAGAGAGGATTATGTCTTGAATGGTCTGAATTTAGTGACATATAATTTCTCATTTCAAGGGTTTATATAGAAGGAGCTATGTAGTTATACACAGTTTTGTAAACTAATTAACAGCAAGTTTAACAATTAACTGAGCTAATTTAGTAACTAACTTTGACAAACACCTGAACTATCTGCTTAACTAGAGGACATAGCATATAGACACGGAAGACTCAGTTTTGCACATACTTTTGCTAAGACTGTTTTATGTTACCTTATAATTTAGGAAATCTATTACGTTATGAGATTATAGTAGTTGTTCAGGGAGAAAAATAAAAAATAAAAAAAAAAACGTGGAAAAATGGCCTTTATAAAGTATACTTTTAGTACATGACCTTAATTTTACTAGATTTAGAGCAAGGATGTACTTTTTTTATTATATAATTTTTTTGGGTAAATTTCCTTTCATAAATCATAGATTGATTTCTTTCATAAGGGGTAGATGATTGTCAAAATCAATCTATATAATTTACTGATTTACTAACATCAATCAATGGTTTGGTAAAACTCAATCGATGATTCATCAAAAGTCACTTTTTTTTTTTTTATACAAAAATAATGTTTTGTTTTTCTTTTAAATTTAACAAGACGAGAAACTTTTGCTTAAAGTAGTTTTGAAAAAAAAAAAAATCTTTCTCTGCGATTTCTTCCCAAAAAAAAAAAAAAAAAAATTTCCTACACTTTTGATCTCTGTCATCCGATCTTTTTTTTAACGTGTTTTGAACTGATCAAAGGGAAAAGGATAGTAAGGAGTGATTTGCTTTTTCAAAGTCAATAATAAAAGTTCTGTGGACCTATACAATATAGCTAATGACTAATGAGGAAAGGGAATGTCGATAGTCATATCTTTTTGCTATTGATTTCCAATCAAAGGAAATGGATGCCAAATTTATTTAGACGTCGAATTTTAAATGTTGTCATTGAATGGTTATTTAGTTATATAAAAAGATATTTTAATAATTACATTGATAAGAATATATTAGTAAACACTAGAAAGATAATGAAATTGTTTCCCCAATAGATAAGTAAAAAAAAAAAAAAGGAATAAATGATCTTAATTCATATTACTTTACTTTCCTCCCATTACCCTTCCCATTATATTCCTTTATAGTTTCGTAAACCCGCCCTAATTTCCAATTACAAATAATGCCTTTGGACGTATACTCTGAACCATGAAAATTTTGAACTTTTTTTTTCTGCTGGAAAAATATATAAAAATTTGGCAAATTTGATCTTGAGCTGTTCTTTGTGCCTGCTACTCATTTCAAATAGGCTCTTAACTGTGTTTGACATTTGATAGCTGAAAAATGTCGACAACTTGTTGGAGAAGAGGCTTCATCTAAGAGTGGCAAATTTACATTCTTGAACTGTTTTGACATGAGCACGGGAACACTGGCATGCATTGTGAAAGAGGGAGTGAAACTTTATTTCTACAACATCAGGTCTGCTCACGTTGAGAGAGAGAGGCATCGTGCAATAGAATCTGCTCTTGTCGATTTATTGTCACAGGGGTTGTCTGCTCAAGATGCTGCCAAACAAGCACAAAAGGTAGGGCAAAAAGCGGCCAAGCTAGCAGGCAGGAAAGCCAAGCGAATAATAGGTCCCATTATCTCATCTGGGTGGGACTTTTTTGAAGCTATATACTATGGTGGAACGATGACAGAAGGTTTTCTTAGAGGCACGGGCACTCTATTTGGAACCTATACTGTTGGATTCTTAGGGGAGCAAAGGCTTGGGAGATTTGGTTATCTTGTGGGAAGTCATTTGGGCAGTTGGATTGGAGGTAGGATAGGGCTAATGGTCTATGATGTGGTAAATGGAGTACATTTTCTGCTCCACTTTTTTCAAAGCGAAGAACTTGAACCTCGTATAGATCCCAAATATGAAAGTTCTGAACCTTCAGAGAACTCCTATGTTTATGAAGCTCCTTCATATGCAAGTCCTGAGTTTTCCGAAGGGTCTGATGCCTACGAAACTCCAACTGAAGAATCTCCATTCTACGAGAATACCGAAACATACGTAAATACCGAACTGAGGTGACTACACAATGAGTTTTTAGCTGGATTCTTTGTGTAAAATTTTATGGGCCATAGCAGATACTATTAGATAAGCCAGATTCCTTGCTGAATCTTGCGGATCTTTGATTAGTTCATTACTAGTGCAGGGATTAACTTCCACGTATTCTCTTATGATTCGTGTGTAATTTAAACACCATCTTTTTGTTGGTTTTAGAGAAAAGATCCTTACCGCTATTTACATTATAGCTTGAGCTTTCCATGTAATGGAGTCACCTTGTTATATGCATCCCAATAAATGCTTTCAATTTATGGGAGTAGATTTCTTTCTGTTCAAGGAAATCATGGGTGTTTTAGAATGTTGGCTTGTTTAACCGAATGGTTCGGCTGCTTGATACGAACATGAATAAAACGATTCAAAACAGAGCTTTACTGATAGGGTATAAGCAAGTAAAACTAGCAGAACTCGAAACAGATCTCCGCTACCTACGGTAAAAATCTTAGTTTTTCTCTATCATCAATTGTGACGTATTTGGCTCAAACCTTTTGACTTTCTGTCTTTGGAGTGATTTTCAGAGAGATGATAAGAAACTCCATCATTGTTGAACATCACGGTGAAAGGATAATATAGAAACCAAAGAAAAATCTTTGGTGATCATGGCAGTTCTTGGAGCTGTGCTGAGATCGCAGCAGCCTTGTGTTGATAAGAGTACCAAAAATCCACTTTCAGAGACGGCTGGAAGAAAATGTTTTTCCCACTAACAGCATAGATGTGGGCTTTACTATTTGGTTTTGCAGCAGCCTGTAATGCCTCGATGTCCTAAGCGTTGCAAAATTGACTTGTTACAGGTAAAAGGATGTTACATGCATCACTTAAATTTCGGCCATTAAAGGATCTTACAGGTAATTTAGTATGCCAAAATTACTGAAGATCATTTAATTTGGTCGCCGATATTTTGTATTTATTAATTGCTAAATCCAACTAGAAAAAGGCCGAGTGTGCAAGTGTATGGGCAGCAACATTAGCATGTCGATCAATGTGGCTGCAAAAACCTTCACTAGCTTCAAACATCAAGACATTTAGGTGGACTATCATTGGAGCAAAAATTAAATGATTGACAAATTATATGTTTTTAATATATGTTCTCAAAATTAAATGACATGATAAATTTATCATTAGAAAGACAATTAATGGGAGATAAAATTAAAGAAATGCTAAGGTCACTTTTTTTGTCACTTTCTACCTTCTGCTATTGCCATGTGTTAGCTCATTTTCTTATAAAAATAAGCATAACTAATGTGACGACTCGTCATTTTTTGGGCCATACTTTAACACTTTTCTTATTCACATAGCTATGATAATCTAGGTATATATATATTTTTTAAATAAAACACATATGCATATACAACCTCCTTTATATATATGTGTGTGTACTTAACAGTACATTTCTTAAAAGAGTTTTGTCTTACTTGTACCACATTTTAACTTATATTTAGTACTTATCCTACGACAAGTTCCAAATTTATTTATTATACATATAGAGTGAAAACATTTCAGTGGCGGTATCCATACCCTTATCTACACATTGCTCATGTACTGTCGCCAGCTCATTAGTGAATTTACTCTGACCTCTTATCTATATTACCTACAGCATGAAATAACTAAGTGAGCTAATGCTCAGTGTGTACAAACATAGCCCACATGTATAACCTATTTGTATGCATAATCCATTTATGCTTGCTTATAGACATTTATTATTCTCTTCATCTTTCAATCTTAACTAGGGCCCGAGTGTTCGTATCATATGTGCACATGGGTCACTGTAACACCGATACTAAAAGATAAGTTAAAACTCCCCTTGAGTCAGGAGCTGGTATGACACTTTTCTCTTTGTCTGGTGATTCAATTGCCATTCCGTTAATTTAGGTTGTCATACCATGCATGATGATTTATTTACTTATAATACACGTACATCATACACATTTCTTTACATGTATTAAATACAAAAATACATTTGTATATATACTTTTCTCAAAAACCCTCTATCCTATACTGTAGTTGGGGTTTGAACTTACTTGAATATGCTACAACATAGATCGACTTCTGGTTCCTCTACTAATCGTCTAGTGTCCTGTTTAGCCAATTGTATCAGCATTAGCAAAATTATCTCTATTCATCTATATGTCGATAAAATGTATTCGTCAATTACTAAATCAGGTTTTTATTCAATTCACAACCTCCAATCACTAAGGGTTCGATCCCTCTTAGTTCATGTTATCTTATCGTTTCTAACAAAGGGGGAAAAATTCTTACGAAAGACGTTTTTTCTTATTTTAGAGGTTTTGGTATCTGTTTGGGTTGTTTTGCAAAAAATCACATTTTTTGCCCTTGATGGGCCTTTTTAAATTTCCTAGGCCCGATTCTGCTAATTTAGCACAAAATGTTGCTTATTAGCAATGGAACAAAAATTCAAGGTATTGGGTCTCTTATTTTGAAATTAAAAAACTAGATTTAGCAAAACTTTGTAATTTTACCTTGGATATTAAAAATATCGACGATTTGGTCCCTGAGATCAAAAATAATCTTTTTGTATAGTTAACCTCAATTTTTCAGAAGGATTAAATCCTTCTAAAGTTTCTTATCCAAATTCCTTTAACTTAAAAAATGTTTTTGTCCTTTTACTTTTGTCATAACTTTGTGATAAAAAATTATAAAATTCATATTTCATAAACCGTTGTGAATTTTGACAAATCGTCCACAATTCCTAATAGTGTCATCAAGATCTGCAACTTTCGCGTGTTAACATTTCTAAAATTCCCACTATACAGTGGAGTTTTCGGCCATTTTTCAAAACTGACGGGTTTGTGTAAATCTTTTCAATTCAGTCCTTTGCTAATTTTCACAAAAATATGCTTTCAAACATTATGCACTCCACTGTTCAGAGCAGGTTCCAAAACTTCTTTTACACATAGTCATGTTTAAATATGCCAAATTTCTTTCCCTTAAAAAGCACTCAAAGTTTGCAAATTTACTTAATTTCAAAATCAAATTCAAATTGAATTCTAAGCATACAACCCCTATTTTTTCTACTCATCACCATCACATACCTTAAAATTATGTGAGCATACCATAAACTAACTTAAATAATCACACGCTTCACTTGAAAACAAAACAAAACAAAGAAATCACAACCATGAACTTAAAATTGGAAGGTTACGCTTTTACCCAAGAGGATTGGTGAGCTTGAGCACTCTCAACAACCTTTATTTTGTCAACCCCCTAAGCATAATCCATACAAAAATAAATAAATAAATAAATAAAAATATCACAACCCCCTTCAATCCTAAGGAAATCCCTAGAAAAACTTAGAGAAAAAGTTTAGATTTACCTTAAAAGTTTAAAAAACCTTAAACTTGAAGCTTGAAACTTGTTTAGAGCAGGTTATGTAAAGAATTTGTTTTGCGAAAATTTTGAGAGAATAATCCTTAGGACTGCCATGTATGGTGGAGAGAAAATGAAGGAGAATTTTGCTCACTTAAAGCCTTAATCACGATTTGCTTACTTAGGATTTTTTTTTTTTTTGAAATAAGGTGACTCACCATATTAATCATGACTTAGGGTTAGCGTGGCATTAAGGGGTTGGGCCACATCAAGATGTGTGGTGGCCTAACCACAACCATCAAGGTGTCCCATGGTGGGTTCCTTTTGCTGTACATAGTGAAATTTTATACCATATAGTATTTTTCCTATACTGTTAGGGTAAAACCGGAGAAATAAATACTTAAGTGATCTAAAATACTCTAACTTGCTCTTTGGTTCACTTTCGAATCCCAAACACAGTATTTCCATGTATCTTAATTTTTTTCTTAAGTAGTGTACTTACACTACATCATACCCCTTTTTACGCTGTTTTGGGTTATAACATGTTTTTCTACTTTATTTAATACTTTAATCATTTATTAATTTATATTACAATACTATGATTAATTGTGATATAAAATTCACTTTTAAGGATCTTATTCACAAATTTTTGAGCATTTAAACTCATAAAATTTGTATTTAACAATATCTAACATTGCATAAAATTCACTATCAAATTTCTTATTAATATTATTCATATATGCGTTATCGTAATTTACAACAATACGATTTATAAGATAAATAAATTTATTAATTAAACTCAAATAAGTAGTAGATTTAATAATGAATTTTTCTTGAACATTACAGCCAAAGCCAAAGACCATTATACTACACTTTATTTTGTTTATGTCATTCTTTCTTTTTTCACCACATAATGAATATTGGGAGAGATTTTTTGTTTTTAGAAAATTGCCATTGAAGACCGTTCTTCTTCTTCGATCACACGGCAAAGGAAAAAGGAAAAAGATATAAAAAAACCTTTGTCCTGGGCGTTCGCTTTAAAGTTTTTCTTCTGCATAATTTTTTTTTTTTTTGAAAAAAAGTCATGCTATATGACGATATATACATATATGTAGACAAAATATTGCAATATACGGTTTTGAGAATAAACATTCGCAAATAAAATTAGTTGAGTTTTGGATGTGTCTTTGATGCTAAGTAAAAAAATAAAGATAAAAATGTATCTTACAAAACATGCTGCACGGTGTAATTAAAGAAAAAACCCCAAAATTCATTATCTGGGAAAAAAAAAAGAATGGCATAAATGTAATAAGTATCAAATAATGGTTTTTAAATATGCTTTTTTTTATAAGAAAATGAGCTGACACATGGCAATAATAAATGATAGAGAGTGACAAAAAAAAGTGACCTTAATATTTCTCATAAAATTATAGGCAACAAATTTGAACTCATGAATTACTTTTGCGAGAGTGATTTTGCCATTTTATCATAAATGCCAATAATGTTAAAAGGAAGCCAAATTGATGAAGACATTCTTTGGTTGTGGAACACAAAGGTGACCCAGAGTTCAAAGATGGGGCTTGCTTGTTCTACTGTGTTTTGAGAAGAATTTCACACATCAAAGTCGCGGCATAAAATGTACTATCGGAGCTGTGTAAAAATGACGATTGAATGTGAGAGGCTTACAAACACAATGACTGAAATAACAACGAGTATGCGAAAGAAATAATATACTCAAAAACCAGAATGTTAGGATTGCAAAATGAAAGATCTACTTATGAACCTAGGTTAAAACGTTAGTGCCGAGAGAAATGGTACATTTACAAACCTTAAGCCCCAAATATTGAAATTGTCAAATGAAACAATTTAAAACGTTTAAAAATTAAGTTTTAACCGTTATAATATAAAATTTTTATATATTATAATATTTAAATTTTATTTTTAAATTTTAACTTTTTGCTTCTAAACACGTTTACGTGGACGTAAAGCTTGAAGGTTTGACCATTGGTGGCGTGAATTAGATCCCAAGTACAATAGAACATCCAACAGGGCATCGATTAGATGTGACTAGGACTTGTGTTTGACTGAAAAGACTAAAGAACAACTGCAATGGCCCAAATTAAATGTCCTCTGAATGGACCAACAGGGACGGAAAAGTATGGCAATAGGCCAATCGCTATAACTGGCAAGTGTAGACCACATGGAGTCGTGTGGTTGCCACACACTCCGTATCCATTATGCGAAATGGACAAAGTAAAATGGACTTGTTCATCAAAGAAGAGAGAAAGAAAGAAAGGGGAAAAAAAAAAGTGAAATTGACTTTGCGTAATAGCCGAAGAAAATGCCCAATTGGCCTATCTTTGATTGTGATGCTTCTATTTACAATAAGAATAATTTCATTTTCTTCATTGTGGCATGGAACACGCCTCCACAATTTTTTTTTTTTTTAAAACCTCGATTTCCTAACTATAAAATATTCACAAGTAAGTTAAAACTTAAACTATATACTATGTGAAAACTTTACACAGGTATAAATTATAATAATATATAAAAGCTTTATGCTGTAGTAAGTTGAAACTTAAAGTTATAACTTATTTTTTAAACAAAGCCAATCAATGTCGGTTTATTAGATTTGCACCAAAATTTACCCATACCCCAAAAAATTTATAAAAATGAAAATGAACATATGAGGTATGTTAAGCAATCATGACTTATAGGGTGTTTGGAAGTATGATGGGAACCAATGGTTAAAACTATTTTTATTGTAACATGTGAGAGCTTTATACTGTAGCAATTTTTTTATTATTACTGTAGAATGTGAGAGCTTTATATTGTAGTAATTTTTTTTATTATTACTGTAATATATGAGAGCTTTATATTATTTATAATTAAATTTATAGTAAAAATTATATGGTTAAAACTACTGTCAAATAGGAGTTAGTTAGAACGCCAAGCAAAACGTAACATCTGAAGGAAAAGTCACTTCAAGAACATTTTGTCGAAGGGAAATTGGAGTTGCGGGCACATAACCATATCTACACTAGTGGGCCACGTGGTCCCATTGAAATATTAGAAAAATATATATACTGACGCTGATTTTTAACAAGCGTATCACCTAATCCCTAATTGTGCGCCCCCACTGAGATTCGCCAACCTTCTTGTTAATTCCTGGGCTTCATTTTGTTTAAAAGGCTATTTGTTAAGCTCTGAATTTTTGTCATTAATCTCAAGCATTAAAAATCTTTTTTTTTTTCATTTCTCTCTCTCTTTTTTCTTTTTTTCGGTATACCTTTTCTCCCTCTAATATTAATTCATTCCCACTTCGTAGCCCTTTTTTTTTTTTGGGACATCTACAGTGGTACTCCGTTATTGCATACAACTGGTAGTATTTAATGTAACAGTTATAAAAAAGCAATGTGATGCAGTCAATGGTCATTAATTAAGATATAGTCGGTTTGGTATTGTTTTGAAAGTTTTTTAAACTTTTTTGTATTTTAAGACAAAAATTTTAAAAACATTCTTAGTATAATTTTTAAAAAATATACATTTTTTAAAATAAAACTATTTTCACTTATTTTAAAAATACTATATCAAATAGTATCTTAAATAGCATGGCATACATGCAACAAATTTTCTTAGTTAACAAATATGTACTTTCTAATTTTTCTTTTTATGCCTTTTCTTAAGAAAGTGGTTTTCATCATCGATTGAATATGCAAATTCTTTGATCAAGAAAATTTATTGTCTTCCGTCGCTAGACATTGATCATCCTTGAGGGGGATAATCGATCGTTGACGGATGCTCTTCCTTGCGTGCAAGCTTGCCCAGGCTGGAACCTCAGAGCTAGAAACCAAATATAAATCTTGGCAGAAATCCCTTGGGTAATTTGGTCTGAGAAATGAAAGGAGACCAGGATTGAATTTAATAATACGTGGTTATTTTGATGGCATTTTGTACTATAAGCACCGGATTTAATAGATAGAAGCATATGGGTTAATTGGAGAGAGAAACTGAAGAGCTTGGGTTTTGTAGTAGAGAAGCTTGTTTGTTTGCCAACTCTGCGTCTCCTTGTCTTTAAGGATTCTTGGAGGAAAATGGAGATAATGATTGATTGGGTTCTTCCATTTTGTGGATTTTCATTTTTTTGAGATTTGTGGGTTTTCGTTTTTGATGCTAAACAAATCTAGAAAACAACAAACGAATGAAATTTCTATGTTTAGGATTAGAAGTAACTGATCATTTTGTTTGCATTTCTTTTGAAGTTGGTGATGGGTTGATCGGTAAACAGAGGAGGGAGGATAAATACCTCATAAAATTTAGTTCTAATTATTCATTCAGTTTTCCTTAAAAAGATAATGTGGCTTGATAATTTACTCTTTTTTTTAAGAATTTTTATAAATTTTTTATAAACATTATACATATTTATATAAATATGGCACAACTTAATAGGAGTTATAAATTATAATGTAACATAATTTTTTCAAATGTGGAATAAATAAATATAACTTTTAAAAGTGTGGTTTTCTTTTTTTCTCTCTCTCTTTTTTTTAATAAGATGGACCTTGTCCAAAGCCTCTTTTCTTTTTTATTAACAAATGAGGCTTCAATTCTTGAAGGAGTAATGAATATTTAAAGCAGATGCAACTTTAATTTTAGGTGAGAATGTGGTTGAAGAAGAAGAAGAAGAAGAAGAAGAAGAAGAAGAATAGCACAATCTTGTGGATTGCAGCTCATAATACTAATTATGCACTACTAACATAGCAGTCGTTGATTGAATCTCACCTGCTCATAAACAAGCACTATGCATGGTGTATATTTTGTGGACACTACCACATATTGTTCCTCTTTTTTATTTGTTTCCTTTTTTTTGTTTTTCTTTGCTTTCAACTTTCTCCTCTCTGTTTGTGTATTTTTTTTCTAAAGTTCCATGAGTAAAAGCCGGTACAAGTTGTTCTTCAAAACTTATATAAACTTTCACGTTATTCTATGGATTTTATTTCTATATTTATGATAAAATTTTGAAATACATACAATACTATTTTGTTATATGTTAATAATATTATCCTTTGCTATCAAATAGGAAAACTTTTAATTTATTTTTTTTTAACTTTTTTAGTGTATAGATTTGGTCTTTATTTGTGTCCCCATTAGATTTAAATCCTGACTCCGTTGTTCCGTTGTTATGTCCCATTGGATTTAAAACCTGACTCCGTCGTTGCAAAAGTGGGTTTTACAAGCGCAAATAATTTATAATTTCCTACATATAAGTAATAAACGTAACAACACATATATGCTCTTAATTTTTTTGTAGTCTTAGGGCAAAAAAACAAATATAAGAGAAGAGAGTTGAAACTTTATAGTTGAAATCGTATATTATAACATATAAAAGTTATACATTGTAGTATACTTTTACTTCATATTATAACATGTGAAAACTTTATATTAAAACTGTATGGTTTCAACACAACCATAGTTATTGATCGATATCGCAGACAAACTCCAACCCACCATTTGCTAAGGTGCGTCAACTAAAAGGGAATCCAAATTCAACGTCGAGTAGTCGCAGTATTCCTCTTGTTTTCTAACGAAAGTGGCCAGAAAGTGGACAAAAAAAGTAGAGCACTTTATTTATAGATAAATTATATACATGAATCTATATCATGCTTTTTCTTTCTCTTCTTGTAGAAAAGGAAATTATTGCTTACCAAAACACAATATATATAATGTTTATTTTTAATCACTACATGTGTGTTGATCACCTCTCTTAGTGGATTCCTCTCCTTTAATGAAAAAGAAAACAACAAAATAAGAAAAAAGGAAGGCATTTTTATGGAAAAAAAGTTCTTCAGAATATAAAGATTGTTGAAGGCGGCTCTGCTAGTGAGAGACGTGTGTACTCCAAAATTATTAAAATCTTGCAAATAAAAAGAAGTAAATATTATTTATTAAACATGACCTATGCATTATATTAATAACATGATACAACATATTAATTATCTAAATATTAATGAACTATATAAAATTTAACAGAAATATGTACTAAAGTTGTAACGTTAAAATTTTTTGGCGCTAAATATTTACATATTATAATATAAACAATTTTATTTGTGGGACAATCAAATATTCTCTATTCATATATCTGAACTTAACCAACGCGACGAGGTTTTTTTTAAAGAAAAGAAAAGGTATAAATTGGGAATTTTAACTGATGCAACTGGACTTTTTTTTTACTTTAATAATAGACAAGATAGGTCAAAGATAAGATAAGTAAGACATTGAGTACTAAAACTTTTTTGGTCAAACGATGCGCGTGCTTTGAGTTTTCTCATAAAATTATCTTCCAAGGTTGCACACATTAATGGAGATATATATATATGTATATATATACACACACACACACACTTAAGAATAATCTATCCTTAGGGCACAAAGCATAAATCTTTTTGATAACTTGCACTTCCTGAAGAGCCGTTAAAAGTTGAAGAAAAAGTTAATACAACGAAAAAAATAAACTAAGTTTAATTCACTGAGTTATAAAAGAATCGATCGAAGATATAAGAGATGTCAACATACCATATATATAGGAAACAAGTTGGCCATCCGTTTTACGTAAAGCCACCTCGAAAGTAAAAATAAATAATAAATAAATCAAAAAATAAAGAATAAAAAGATCACCTTGTGGAGCATTATGAAGTCTAACGTCTCAAAGTAGATATGACACCATCATTGATCATGAAGACATATATTGTAGAGGTCCCACACCCTAAGTCTAACGTCTCAACTTCATGTTTTTCATAAAATTTTAATCACACGTAAATAGAAAGATTTAATTTTGTTGTAGACTAAGCTAACAGATTTTATCCATGATATCAAATATGTTGTACTAGTGACCATGATCACCATCTTCATCATGATCATAAACCCCCTACATTAACTAAATGTATAGGTCGTTAGTTCGAAAAAATTCCAACTCCAACTGATTTTGCTACAGTATTTTCTCTCGTAGAATTTAGATTGTTACAGTATAAACTCGTGCTCCAAACATTGCATGATTGATTGATAAATGAACTCTATGTGTATATGGTCAAACAAAATTGTAAGCGGCTTCTAAAGAATTCAATTCACTATACAAATGTTTGATTAGAATAGTTGATAAGATATATAGTTCTCTCACAAGGACAATGTTAGAAATTAAAGCAATAAGCAACAAGAAATAGAGAGAAAATTACACACAAGATTTTACGTGAAAAAACCTTAATGAAGGGTGAAAAAACTACGGATAGAGGAGAAGTAATCCACTAATCACAAAACGAAAATTATAACGGTGTTTAGAGCACTTAAATACAAAAATTCACTCACTAAATCACTTACAAACTTACAAGACTAAGTTCTTTGTATCACTCTCAACACTATAATCTCTATAATATTTTATGACTCTATGTAAATTATGGAGAATATGACATATATATATGTATAGGGACTCAAACCCTAGGAAAAAAATAACCCAAAACGTAAAATATCCGTTCAAGCCAAATCGGAGCACCGCAGCGCTGCTTTCAAGCAACGACACTTACTGCCTTTTTGCCAAAGGATTTTGGATCACAAATAATAATAATCTCCACCTTGACACAAAATCCACCATAAAGAACTCCAACATGTGATTAATCAAATTCTCCACCTCTTCCACAAAGCCTCAACGGGCAACTGACAGACACAAGCATGAACTCCAACCAAGTTCAAGCAATGCTCAAACTTAGCTGTAGGTAATGACTTAGTCATCATATCGGTAGGATTATCATGCGTATTGATTTTGCTCACAACAATATCACCACGAGCAACAATATCATGAACAAAGTGATAATGAACGTTAATGTGCTTTGTCTTCTCATGAAACATTTGATTTTTAGTTAGAAAAATAGTTCTCTGACTGTCACACATCACCATAGTAGTCTGCAAGTCTTCGTTAAGTTCTCCAAATAGGCCTTTCAACCAAATAGCTTCTTTGAAAGCCTATGCAATAGCCATGTATTCAGCCTCAGTAGTAGAAAAGGCAATAGTAGCCTACAAGGTAGCCTTCCAACTGATAGCACAACCACCAACTGTAAACCCATACCCAGTAAGTGACCTTCTCTTATCTAAGTCTCCTGCAAAATCAAAATCAACGTATCCTACAACACCATCTCTAGTCCTCCCAAAGTGCAAACAAACATCAGTAGTACCACGCAAGTATCTGAGAATCCATTGCACCACTTTCCAGTGCTTTTTACTTAGATTAGCCATGTATCTACTAACTGCACTAACTGTATATGATAAATCTGGACAAGAACATACCATAGCATACATGAGAGAATTGACTGCACTAGAGTATGGAACACGTGACGTGTACTCAATCTCATCATCTGACTGTGGAGCTAATGCAACTGAAAGTCTAAATGTGCTGCTAACAGAGTGCTTATTGATTTTGCTTTCTACATGTTGAACCTGTGCAAAACTTTTTCGATATATCCTTTTTGACTCAGATATAGTTTACCTACATTTCTATTTCTCAAAATCTACATGCCGAGAATCTTCTTGGTAGGCCCCAAGCCCTTTATCTCAAACTCTCTACTGAGTTGAGCCTTTAACTTCTTAATCTCTCCATTATCCTTAGCAGCAATCAACATATCATCAACATATAAGAGCAAACAAACAAAGGACTCATCATCACCCCTTCTTGAAATAGACACAGCTATCATAGCCACTCCTCTTAAACTCATGAGCGGTCATAAATGAGTCGAATCTCTTAGACCACTGCCTAAGAGACTGTTTCAAACTGTAAAGAGACTTTTTCAATGAGTAAACATAGTTTTCTTTACCTGTAACAACAAACCCTCGGGTTGCTGCATGTAAATGTCTTCCTCGAGCTCTCCATGGAAAAATGTAGTCTTCACATCTAACTGCTCAAGCTCAAGATCATGAGTGGCCACAATGCCAAGTAAGGCTCGAATTGAGCTATGCTTAACCACAGGAGAGAAAACATCTATAAAGTCAACACCTAGAACCTGACTGTATTCTTTTGCAACTAGTCTAGTCTTGTACCTAGCATCTTCAACTCGCAGTATACCCTCTTTTATTTTAAATACCCATTTGTAATGAATAGATTTCTTTCCTTTGGGTAACTTCACCAAATCCCATATGTCATTCTTATGTAGGGATTCCATCTCCTTCAACATAGCAATCATCTACTTACCAGAATCAACTGAATTAACCGCCTTTGAATAGGTAGAAGGTTCCTCACTAGACTCAATTTCTTCTGCCACTGATAAAGCATAAGCAACCAAATTGGCCTCAATATACCTTTGTGGAGGCCTAACATCTCTTCTCGGCTATCCTTAGCAATAGAGTATTGTGGTAGTGGCGGCGATGGCGATGGGGAAGCACTATCGCCTTGACTCTTTGAACTTTACTGGGAAGTCGAATCGGATAATGTACCTGTCTTAATTTGAAACTCCACCTGTCTGTCAAATCTCTCCTGATCAACATCACTAGACCCCATAGTAAATGTCCCACATAACATGAAAGTCTCATCAAATACAACATCTTTACTAATAATAACTTTCTTGGTTTCCAGGCACCATAACTTATAGCCTTTAACACCAGGATTATAACCAAGAAATATACACTTGATGGATCTAGGCTCCAATTTTCCATTGTCAACATAAGCATAGGCAAGACAGCTAAAAATTCTTAAATTAGAGTAATCTGTAGGTTCTTCTGACGACATCTCTTGTGGTGTCTTCTTGTTATTAGCGATGGAAAGAGAGCGATTGACCAAATAGCAAGCTGTAGAAGCGGCTTTAGCCTAAAACGACTTAGGTAGCCCAGCATTAGACCGTATGCAGCGCACTTTCTCCATCAACGTCTTGTTTCCTCTCGGCCACACCATTTTGTTGCAGAGAACGTTGGACTATTAAGTCCCTCAAAATTCCCTCTAATTTACAGAAGGTATTAAATTTATTTGAACAAAACTCCAAGCCATTATCAGTGCAGAGACGTTTAACTAGCTTATCAATCTGCTTTTCTGCCATGGTCTTCCAATCTTTGAATGTAGCAAAGACATCATTTTTCTGCTTAAAAAAGAATGTCCATACCTTTCTAGGATAGTCGTCAATGATGGTAAGCATATAACTAGCACCACCATGAGAAGGAACAATAGACGGTCCCCAAAGGTCAGAATGAACATACTCTAAAATATCTTTTGTGTTATGAATGCCTTTGCCAAATCGAACTCTCTTCTGCTTTCCAAACACACAGTGCTCACAAAACTCCATCTTGCCTATGCACTGTCCATTAAGAAGCCCTCTTTTACTCAACTCTGCCATCCCAAGCTCACTTATATGTCCTAGTCGCACATGCCATAACTTAGTGAGATCACTATCAGACATAGTGGATGTAGAAACTTTTGCATTACCAACAACTGTAGTACTCTGCAGAATATACAAACCAACAGTCTTCTTCTGTCCTTTTATCATCATAAGAGCGCCTTTACTAACTTTCAGAACTCCACCTTCATCAGTGGACTTGTACCTTTTAGCATCAAGAGTACTTAAGGAAATTAAATTCTTTTTAAGATCGGGGACATGCCTTACATTACTTAGTGTCCTCACTACACCATCATGCATCTTAACTCTGACGGTTTCAATACCAGTAACCTTGCATGGGGTGTTGTTTCCCATCAAAACAGAGCCCTTAGGAACCATCTCATATATTGAAAACCAGTTCCAATTGGGACACATATAAAACGTACATGCAAAGTCAAGAACCTAATCCTCACAAGCTTTAGAATCACCATTAGAAATTACCAAAAGCTCACCATCAGAGACTTCTTCAACGACACTAGCCTCATCGGCGTCCGATTTCTTCCCCTTCTGATTATCAGCCCTCTTATTTTTAATTTGTGGCTTATAACATTCAGTTTTAATGTGTCCTTTCTTCTTGCAATAGTTACAGAACTTCTCCTTATTTCTAGATTTAGACCTACCTCTATTCTCAGTCCTAGAACTTCTCTCTTGGGTTCTACCGCTAACAACTAGACCTTTTCCTTGTATTTCAGATCTAGTCACTAACTGCTTCATCTTTTCTTTAGAAAAAAAAAAGCCTCATAAACCTCATCTAGGGTAAGAGTGTCCCGACTATACAAGATAGTATCCCTAAATGTGGCATACGATGAAGGCAATGAACATAATATAATTAACCCAAGGTCTTCTTCATCATACTTAACTTCCATAGCCTCTAAATTAGACACAATCTCCTTAAACATAGTTAAGTGATCCTCGAGAGACGTACCTTCAGACATTCAGTGAGAATATAGATGCTGCTTTAGATGAATTTTGCTAGTCAGACTCTTGGTCATGCATAATTGCTCCAACTTGAGCCATAAAGCACAGCGGCCTTCTCCTTTAGTACATCCTGCAAAATCTGATTTGACAAATGAAGGTGTATTTGGGATAGAGTCTTTCGGTCCTTACGCTCTTTTTTCTCCTTCGTCCATGATGAGGGCATCTTATCGAAACCCAATAGCGCATCATCAAAGTCCATTTGCCCTAGGACAGACCGCATCTTCACTTGCCATACAGAAAACCTTGCTGTGCGATCTAGCAGCAAAATATTGAATTTCATGGTTGCCATTGCAAATCAAAGCCAAAGCTCTAATACCACTTGTTAGAAATTAAAGCAATAAGCAACAAGAAATAGAAAGAAAATTACACATAAGATTTTAAATGGAAAAACCCTAATGAAGGGTGAAAAAACCATGGACAGAGGAGAAGCAATCCACTAATCATAAAATGAAAATTACAACGGTGTTTAGAGTACTCAAATACAGAAATTCACTCACTCAATCACTCACAAACTCATAAAATTGAGTTCTCTGTATCACTCTTAACACTATGATCTCTATGATAATTTGTAACTCTCTGTAAACTATAGAGAATATGACATATATATATATGTATGGGGACTCAAACTCTAGCAAAAAATAACCTAAAAACGCAAAAAAAAACATGAAATATACGTTCAGGTTGAATCGAAATGTCGCGACGCTGCTTTCAAGCGCTGCGGCCCAGAATTATAGCGCCGCGGTGCTTGCTACTTTTCTGTTAAAGGATTTTAGGTCACATCTAATAGCATACAATATCCCTAGGATTTATTTTAATGTTTGCTAGTAAACCCAGAATTTATTTTATAAAATCGTGAAACATTATAATTAGAACTGTTCTAAAATCTGTAGATTTTGTAGGTCCAAAGATAAACAAAAGAAAGCAACGAGCCTAACTATTTGACGATTACGTTTTGGCCAAAAGCCAAAATACAACAATCAATGAGGCAGATCTTTGAATCTGAAATGTTACGTGGAGCCATTTCATCTTTTTTCTGATGCAACGCATACAGGATAAGACGAATGGGCTTTGTATTCCATCGGCAAGCTAGTGTGAACTGAATTATGCTGATTAGTACATGTCGAAGGATGACACGCAATGAAATACTTAACATTTATATATATATATATATATATTGAAAAGATATATATATACATATCTATATATATATTTGCTCAATTATTTGTTGAAGGTTTGTTGGTTTTTGCAAATAATTGGTCATTTGTAGTAGTAATATATTATTGTGTGTGTGAAAGCATTAACTACTGAGAATCTTCTACCAATTCAACAACAGAATTGTTTTCTTAAATAGGTGTCAAGTCTGGCTAAGATTTAAGTTGCTGTCATTTCTTATTATTATTATTATTATTATTATTATTATTATTATTATTATTATTATTATTATTATTATTATTATTATAATAAACAACATTCAAAAACCCACATTCATCAAACATATACAATTTTATCCATCGGTCCCTGTCTATGGTGTTATATAACTTTGACGACATGCTTTGTTTACCTTTCCTTTTAATCAAACAATAAGATAATTCAAATAGCATCCTTTGCCTCACAAATGCTTTTTATAAAATGTAGAGATGTGAATTGGGCAGAGAACTCAAGCTGCCGATTGATATGAGAATTTATGGGGCGATAATGATTTGACATGAGTTTATCTTGGACACCGGTATAGACAGAAGATAAACCATTGTCAAAACATAAGACATCGGTTGATCAAACTATCATCTAATCCACAATCGTAATATGTAATATATATATTAAACCATCATCTAATATACGTGTAAAATATTAGGAGGGCATATTGGACAATGGTTTTGGTAAAACAGTCATCTAAAGTACATATTAGTTGATGGTTTTTGTAAAAACCGTCGTCTAATGTGCCACTTTAGATGATGGTTAAGAACCATCGTTAAAATTCTTGAAAAAATTAAAAAAAATATTTTTGCAAAAAAAAATTTCTTCTCAAAGAATATTTTCAACTATTATTCATAAATTTATGTCATCTTCTTTGATAAACGTGATTCATACCAACATAGAAAAAATATATAACGATTTCAAAAATTGTACATAATAAATATTCATACAATGCAAATATTTCAAAAATCATAGTCAAAGTTTATCCACAAAATATAACAGCAACAACAACAACAATAACAAAATACTTAACCAAACACAAAGGAAAACTCCAAAATTCGGGGAAAAAAATACAAATTCAAATGAAAGAAATTTCAAAAGATTCCAAATGTATCCAAATTTTGGTGCTCAAGATGTAAGTGGAGGCAGAGTCGATAACGGCGGAAACAATAATAGTTTGGCAGTGAGTCTCGGCGTTGGAGAATAGGGTTGAAGGAGTGAGGAGAAGAAGAGTTGAAAGAGAAAGTAGAAGGATAAAAGGAATTAAGAGAAGGAATTAGAAGGCGAGGAAGAAATAGCAAGAATCCAGCATATTAGATGACTATTTTTATAAAAAAAACTATCGTCTAATGAAAACCGTCGTCTAATATGCATGTAGAAATTTTCAAAACATGAAAAATTTTGTCCCGTATTTTTTAATACATAAGACGACAGTTTTTATAAAAAATCGTAAATAGACGCTGTCTAATCTCCTATTTGTAGTAGTCAAAGGGTTGAGCCATGCTCATGGTTTGGGTGTGGGGTTATCACAACAAACACAAGCACTAGCATGACACTATCCTATGAACACGATTAGCCAACATGATGAGCATATGCTTGATTCTTAGATTTCAAAAATAGTAATTTAATAAATTTTACAAATTTTGTAATGTCCAAACAATATATATATGTAATCCTCAACAAAGAATAATACATTTTGGTAAATATAATAATACAAAATATACATTTATTTCATATACATTTATTCATTTTCATTTAAATTGGAGTGCTTTCAATTTAGCATATATAAATGGATTAATTATGAAAATTCTTTTTGAATCATAGCTTTTGTAATACTTTGCTTTCAAACTTCAAAATTTAACAAAAATGGTCATTCTATTAGAATTTTAATAGAAAATTGACAAATGATTATAAAGTTAGGGGCATTTTGGTAATTTTAATTATAAAATAACTATAAAATTAAAACTATAATAAAATAGCCTTTAATGGAGATTAAAAAAATAAATTAAAACCATTATACCATTGGAATCCATCTTTTTTGGTATACCAAAATTTTCTTTAAAATTTTCTTTTTTTTCACGCCAAAAAAGTATTTTCAAAGTTTGAAAGTTATATATATATATATATATATATATATATATATATATTAGTGAAATGAAAAAGTATATAGCATTATATATTCAATATAATAAAAAATATAACACAAAAATTTCAAAGAGACAAAAACTCAGTATCAATAAATTTTCTTTCATATTTTTGAAGGCTTTATTGGCACTTATACCTTTTAAAATGTCAAAATGCTTTTTGAGTGTTTAAAAAATTAATAAAATTTTAAAGAAAATTTTGATATATTGAAAAAAGAGAGATCTGGATAATAGTATATTTTTAATTAATTTTTTTAATCATCAATAAAGACTATGTTTATTATAGTTTTAATTTTTTTTGTTGTTTTTATAACTAGGGTTACTAAAGTACCTTTAATTTTAAAACTATTTGTCAATTTGTCATTAAAATTTCAACAGAAAGACTATTTTTGTTAACACTTTATACTTCAGGAGAACGGATGTTATGTTTTGAAGTTTAAGATGCAAAGTATAACAAAGACTATTATTCAGAGAGAATTTTTTGTAATTAATCCTGTATAAATTAAATTATAACAAACTCAAAATTTAACATTCAAAAAAGTTTATGAACAAGGACTTTAGATAGACCATGATGAGTTTGCTACAACAAGAAGCATGATTATGCACTACAGCAAGAGATTTGCCTGTACCCGTAGACTGGTCTGGGCTTAAATTTCTTTTCGTTTATTTTATTTTTGGTCTTGAGTGGTCTTGAGACACATAAAATTCTTGTAATTATGGACCTCATATAGAACAATGTGCCTTTAGACTTAAATAATTACAAACAGGACAAAATGACACGACACAACTTAACAAGATTCGATTTAATTAGGGCTTTAAACACAAGATAACACATCAAGATTCGGTTTAATTAGGGCTTTAATCAAATGTAGTTAATTATGGCACATGGTGTTCCAATACAATGTAGTATTAATATACAAATAATCATGCCCACCAAGTTGATGAATCACTCATGAACTTTTTCGTGATCATCGGTGCCTGACATCCCCAAGTGGCATACTAATACAAAAATAATATTAGAAAAGGAGGATGGCAAAAGGGTTTTGGACATGTACTGTTGAGTATGTCAGAAATTCATGGTACTTTTTGATATGAGGAATGTGAAAATGGCATCATTTTTCGACATCGTTGCATCACCGAATTGTTGCTTCTACAACTAATAACTACTTTTCAAGTTTTAACCTTCATCAGAACTAAACAAGAAGCTAGCACTGTATGGGCGTATGGTATATGGGGCATTAGGGATATTGTCAATCTTGTAATTCCATAACAAAGCTATACGTCTCGAAATTTGGGATGACGGGCCAATTCCAACTCTAAAAGACAACCATATTCTATCTATCAGTGGAGTCTAGACCCAACTGCACTATATATGTGTAGGATGTATGTATGTATGTATGTATGTATAGCTTCTGATGTTTCTGCATAAGACTGTTTATGGTAAATATATATATATATATGTATGTATGTATATATATATATATATATTGCTTCAATTAATGGTAAATATTGTTTGGACCATCACAACGGATCTTTCTTAATTATGTGGATTCTATTGTGAGACTTGCACTGGTATACGCAACAAATACAAATTATTAGGTTAAATTATGATCAGACACATAATGGCAATGTGACATAGAGTGTTGACATCTTCCATGAAATAAAACCCTACTAGGCTCCTTTAAGGTATAAAATATTTTCTCAGTTGGGTTTTTTTTTTTAAAACGTCAGATCCAGATGAGATTTTGTTCGTTTATTTTGATGTAATATTGATTCTCTTACGTGCACAAAACACACTTCAAATAAGCTTAAACAAGAAAAAAAAAATGCTTTGACATATAAAATAATGTTGGGGATTTGAACTTTAGTGTTGATTCAATTTATGAACTCGTTGGTGGAGTGTAAAATCATTTACCAATTTGTAATACCCATTCATTGTTTTGATATTAACAACATTTGGTCAAGGTTGGTCGGGTAATCATATTACACTAAGAAATTATGATTACAAAATGAAAAAAAAAATTAAGAAGACAATTGACATTGAGATAATTAATGAAAAACAAGATATCCTAATAAGATATACAAAATGTTTTAGAACACGAGTAACACTGTTGAACACCATAACTAATAAAAAGTAAATCTCAAATGTAAATTTATGTCATGAAATTCATTTATTAATAGCATGTGGTATCCGACATGAATATTATTACTCTCGCCATATACAATCATCACTTTCCGCACTATCATCCGTGGTGCCCATGGGCCCCACTAATTTTTTGCAATCAACCAACTCTTGGCTGACGATAGGGTCCCACAAGTGCCCATAAATAATGACCCCTCCCAAGGGTCGTCAACACACAAACAAGCCCTCTAAGAGTTTTGTTATTACCTTATTAGGTTTTGACATATCTTGTCTCCCCCGCTCCCAATATCCTCACAGTGTCGACATGTTTTGCCAGGAGCAAGAGCCATTGATAACCAAAGTGTGCCAACTATACGACCAAATCTCGAGGCTCTCTAGCCTGAAACCTTCCAAAGATGTCGACACTCTCTTCACACAGCTGGTCCTCACATGCATACCCCCCAACCCAATTGACGTCAACAAGCTTTGCAAGCCAATCCAAGACATTCGCTCCAACCTCATTAGGCTCTGTGGTGAAGCCGAGGGCCATTTGGAGAGCCACTTTTCAATCCTTTTAGCCTCCTACCAAAACCCACTTCAAAACCTCAACATTTTCCCTTATTACTCCAACTACCTCAAGCTTAGCCAACTTGAATACAACATCCTTGACCAACACTTGTCCCATGGTGATCATGATCGGTTAAAAATCGCCTTCATTGGTTCTGGTCCACTTCCTCTGACATCAATTGTCCTGGCCTCAAACCACCTCAAAACTGCGTCGTTTCACAACTATGACATTGACCCTCTAGCCAACTCCAAGGCCGAGGCCTTGATCTCCTCTGACCCCGACCTTTCCAAGAGGATGTTCTTCCATACCACGGACATCATGGACGTCACCAACGAGCTTGGGGAATATGACGTCGTTTTCTTGGCGGCGCTGGTCGGCATGGACAAGGAAGAGAAGGTACGGGTGATTGACCACGTGGCGAGGCACATGCCCCCTGGGGCTCTCTTGATGCTGAGAAGCGCACATGGGGCTAGGGCTTTTCTATACCCTGTGGTCGACCCTTGTGCGGATCTGAAAGGCTTTGATGTGCTGTCCGTTTATCACCCGACTGATGAAGTGATTAACTCCGTCGTTATAGCTCGTAAGTTATATGATGAATATGATGATCATCCCATCATATTGCCGATGCAATCGACGGCTGAGAAGGAGGGGGTTAATGGTGGTGCTGTTGGTGGACAAATAGTACTTCCAAGTAAGTGCTTTCATGAGATTGAGGCTTTCAATCCTCTCAACATGATCCACGGCAAGTACATGGTTGAAGAACTGGCCTTTGAGGAGCAACTTTAGTTCGTGAGCTGATTTAATTTAGGTCTCGAATTAATCCATCCATCTGGTGATATATATATATATATATATGTTTGTCATGATATATATCATATATATCCTACAACGTATGATATAGCGATAAGCTAGTGCCTAGTACTAGTACCTAGGTCTGCATAATTGGGCATGGATTTGTTTGCCTGCTTCTAGAATTTTGCTTTCTTCTTTTCTTCTTCTTCTTCTTCTTCTTCTTCTATTTGTGCGTTAAATACTGCATGTCTGACATATTAAGACCCATATATATGTGTTCACCTCTACTTGTAGGACAAAATGGTGTCATGTGATGTGCTTAAATTGTCTTTAAAGAATATGGAAATTGAATTCTCACTATTTCTTGTTGCGCCTATATATATGTTATGCAATATATATCTTTTCATATGGAATTAACTACTAGATCCTCATGAGAATTTGTTCACATCTTTTCCACTCTCTGCCTACAAGCATTGGTTGATCATTGCTAATAGCACTTATCTCTAACTCTCCATGGTTCTCTAGGGAAGAAGAACAATGCTATTCTTTCAGGAAATATTTGCCTTACACGCTTTTTGTTTCAATTTCAGTTTCCCAAGGAGCAATCTGTTAAAAAGATAAAAATTACAAAAAAATAAAATAAAAGCGCAGACATAAGTTAAGTGGACTTATCTATGTCATTACATCATGCACACTTTTTATCTAGTACCTTTTTGCAGTTAGTACTCTATCCTTTTTGTTCATTGTGGATATATATGCAAAAGTATCAAGTGATAATTGAAAGGGATGTAAAAAGAGCCAAAGACAAAGTAATAAACTGCTTTTCTGCGTTTCATTCTTCAATAATGTTGCAATTCTTTTGTTAGTTTCACAGATTGCAAAATGATAGAATATCATCAAGTGAAATGGGTGCTTTCAATAGTGATTGTTGATTTATCTGATAGCAACTTGCTTGGAAAAGCAACAAACTTTATCTAAACCCTTTTCTTGTCCCCATATATTGATAAGTTCAAAGAGGTGTGGGATCATATATATTTATTTATATATATATATATATATATATATATATGCGTGTGTGTGTCTATATATATATATATATGGTTGTAACAACTTCATTTGAGCCACAAAATTGTTAAGCATCCATATTTCTGATAAAGCGTTATTATCCTTGTTGCTTTCCCTGCCGTCAAATCTATCTCATAAAGCATCCATATTTCTGGTTTGTGACGCTCCAATTATAGATTTTTCTCCGTAAATGCATTTGATATACATTTTTCTAATTCTTTTTACAAGGGATAGCACATATATATGTATATATATATATATATATATATGTATTGTCAGTTTGTCCATATTCAGTTTCACATAACTCTTGTAAAAGGGTATATATCTTCTTGTACAAATCGTAGACGTTGTACCAAGCTAAACTTCTCTGAATTTGTATACATTATCTTCTGGTAGCCGACATTAGAATTTTGCACTGTTGTATTGTTGCTACACCGTAGTATTGACATAAGCAGTACCGCGGGAAATGAAATGTACGGATTTTATCACCTTTTAGTGACAAACGATATATTTTACATTTTGAGTCTATCAAAAAAATAGATCTATATTTTAGATGTTCTCAAGATTATATTTTTAAAATTCATATGATCAATTTTGGTACATTTTTAGTGTTAATAGTTGACTTTGACCTTTGAATTGACAGATGCAATCTTTATAACCGATAAATATTAGTCTTCTAATAGAAAATAAATCACAAGGATACAAAATCTTAAAAGTAGAACTCTTGAACTGAGTTGTAAAGGGTAATTTGTCAATTATAGTTTTATCAGAAAAGGTAACTTTATCAATTCAACAGTCAAAATTAGATGTTAACCTAAAAAAGATGGAAATTTTATGGATTTGAAACGCAGCCGTATAATTTCGAGAATATCTAAAATACAAATTACGTTTTTTTTTTTGACAAACGCAAAATGCAGGATATAGAATCGTAAATATTCCTAAACATAGCTTATATTAATTCAAGTACTTATTAAGGGAGACCCCTTGCTTAGAGAATTAATATTACCAGTAAAACACCGCCAAATCACAATATAATTTCACCAAAAAGCATTTTTACTTGTAAATTAATAAACATGACAGCACAAACCTTGATCAGCTACTTTTGACAAGAAGCTAACTTGGTGATGACTTCCATAACACTTATAAAACGCTCAACATTCAAGAACTTTTGCAAATAGTTCCTTTTACGGTTTGTGATATTGTGTGTTTTGACTTTATTTCTTAAACTCCAGGAATTATAGGATCATAAAATTGAGATCCATGTGCTGACATGTGGCTAATGATGCCGCATGTTTAAAGCTGTAGCATGGTTTAATTCTTTTCTCCCTCCCGATTCTTCTGTTACACTTAATGCCCTTCATATATATATGTTAATTAATTTTCAATTATAAAATCTCTCTTTCACTAGGAAAATCTCAACAATTTTTGTGAAAATACATCCATACGTTCAACATATATATATATATATAGAGAGAGAGAGAGAGAGAGAGCAATTCTTGTTTTGTTATCACTATTTAGAATGAAATGATGGATTCTCAAGTGGAATAGGATGAATTTCCATTTATTGGTTATAACAAGCTGACCATATAGCGCAAGTTGCTTGGGCAAAAAAACAAATACTCTACATAGGTATGCGAATTGATGTTTTGTCGATATGTATATGTATCTTTGTTTTGTCGATGCGTGGAATCATATGTTACTGGTTACAAATATTTTGTCTCAGCCTCAAAAATTCAAGCCACTTGTTGCTAACTTTCTAGTCCCATCGTCTTTTCTATCAAAACAAAAACAAAAACTTTATAGCCACATCAATCATATCAAATCATCGATTTCTTGGTTCTTAAGTGGCAGTCCAATTGCAGATTCGGTATAGATAAATTCTTTTAATCCTTATGAACACCGCATGTAATCGTGTTTTGGTTCTCTAAATCAGAAAACTTTCCTATTCCCATGTTTTATTAGAGTTAGTTATGGACTAAATCGAAAAACCCTTTGAATCTTCTCATTGAAGCTCTCCCTTCTTATAGGTGTTGTCACTTTTGCATGATTTAGTACTTCACCACTCGTAATTGTGTAGACATCCAACTCAATCCAATCCGATACTTTATCTACGTCTAATTCACTTCAATGCTACACTAGTTTTTAAGATTTTGCATCCAATAATTTTTCAAAATATGTGGAAAATTTTTTTTGCAACAATTAATAAATCATAAAACCCATTTTGAGCACAATTGTTCTAGGTCATAAAACCCATTTTGGTATGTTAAGATAGATGTTCATAAAGTATATGATATTCTTGTAATGGATATATATATATATAAAGAGAATTTATTCAATACATCTGCGTGTATATATTATGAATATTTTAAGAATATCATGAAACTTCCATAATTATATATATGACTTTAAATATTATATATAAATACTATATACAATAGGATAATATTTAAAGATGATTAAAATTTTTAGTAACATATAATTAATTATTCAATTGAAGTATGAAATCTTTAATTAAGTGCTACTACTGTAGGTTATTTCCATCAAGATTACCTTTTATATATGCATACGGATATACATGAAGTTAAATATAAATTTTCATATTTAAAGATGATTACCTTTTCCTCTTACCTTTAATAATGTTATCGCTACAAGTCCATTCAACACTTGAACAAATTAAGTGCAAATCGTCATTATCAAAAACATCAACCTCCTCCATTGATGGCAATCATTTGCTACAAAATAGAATATCATTGCATTTGTCATTATCTTCATCACCATCACTAATTGCTCTTGGCTTTATTGGCATGACTAATAAAAACTCCAAATTTCGTAACATAATCTTCTAAAGTCTACAACAATAATGCCATCATTATCAACCTTTACATAGTTATTGTCAGCCCACTTGTACTTAAAAAAAGTGAATCGAGTCTGTAACAGTCAATTTCCCTATGTCATCAACAAAACCATAGTAGATCATTGTTCCATACACGGGATTCTTATATTTTACAGAGGAAACATGCATGGAATCAGTATAAAAATGCATTCCGCTATTTTAGACCAGTGCTTTTCATCTCTTTTGTAAGTATAAAAGGTATAACAATGTATTGAATATGAAGTATATCCTATCACTGTAAACGAGTGTCCTCCGACCAACTTAAATAAGTCTTTTGAAAAGACTCACGAACCTTTTTATATATGTATGTTCGTATCCACTCTCTAAAATTATGGTTGTGTTCATCTTGCAACCATTTCTAATTCTCTTTCTTTTAGGATTTGTATCTTTTATTTTCCTTCATGTAGACCTCTACAAATGGTTCAATTACATGAGTATTGTGCAAAATGTAAAGACATGCTTGCTCCCACTCTTTGTGAGATACAAATGATGGAGTACCTGTAGAAATTGCTTTTGACTCAATGTTAACCTTCTTTAGCAAACTGATTGCTTCAACATTAAACAAGTATTCTAAGCAGAATTTCACGGTTTCTTCAAGTATGTAATTTTTTACAATGCAACCCTCCAGCCTATTTTAATTCTTGAAATAACCCTTCAAATTTTTTCTTGTATCTTTTGAAAGAGTACATCGACCTCAAGTACTCTAGCCCATAAAGCCTAACTCTATGTACTAAATGCACCATTAAATGAATCATAATATAAAAAAACAATGGTGGAAAGTACTTATCAAGCATGTATAAGGTCTTCGTTAACTCTACTTGTATCATATCTATGTTTATTGGATCTATCATCTTGGAGCATACGGAGTTAAAGAAGAACCAAACTTTGTAACTACATATCTCACCTTTGACAGAAAAATTCTATGCAATATAAGTGGCAAAAATTGTTGCAACAAAGCGTGATAATCATATGTCTTTAGGCCAAAAAGCTTCAAGTCCTTTGTTAACACCAAGTTTTTAAAGCTCGAAGAATACCCTTCTAGAACTTTGACCAAAGCAAGCCATTCACACAACTTTTTCTTCCCTTGTCTTAATAAGGTGTACTTTGCCAGAGGTAAGTAAGTCTAAGTGCCCCTTTTCTCGGGAGCCAAAACACCTCTTATATCATTTCGACAAGATCCAACCATGCATTGAGACCATCATTAGTTTTATCGAGAATGTCAAGCAAGTACCCACTATTGATTCTCAAACGTTCTTCTAAATATGTATGACATCCAAGCAATGGCAAACAAAAAGACTACTTCAATATGAAAGTTGAAAAAATTTGATTTCTTCTTCCAAGGTCCCTTTCCCACTGGCATATTATTCTTATTTTTCATCTTTCAAAAAGCAACTTTGATATTCCTCACCATCTTAAACACTTGGTGACCTATCAACGGTCTTGGAGGGCGTCTTTTTTCAGTCTTGCTATTAAATGCTTTCTTTTGTCTACAATATGGATGGTTTATAGGCAAAAACCATCTATAGCCGTTGTAAACTATTTTCTTATCATGCTTGAACCGAAATGAAAATGTCTTTGTTATGTAAACAGGATTACCTATTGAACTATTGACCGAGTACCCGAACAAGTTTCCATATGCAGAAAAGTCATTAATAATCCACATCAATATTGTTCGAAGTGTGAAGTTCTCCTCACGATAAGCATTTTGGACCTTTATACCACTTTCTCACAATCTCCTCAACTCATTGATCAATGGTGTCAGGTATACATCAATGTCATTTCATAGTTGATTAGGTTGAGAGATCAACAAAGTTAACATCAAGAACTTTTCACTTTATGCACAAGTCTAGTAGAAGATTGCAGTTGACAAGAATGATGGGCCAAGTACTGTGCTTGGTATCAAAATTACCATGAGGATTCATTCCATCTACGGATAGAACAAGACAAAAATTCCTATGTTTTGCACTCCACATAAAATGTTTTCCACTGTGACAAATTGGCTAGATGTCTCAACATGCTATCATCACTCTTCCTATCTTGGTGTCAAGTTAAAACCTTTCCATGATCTGTATTGTGAAACAATTGCTTCAAGCGTGGTTCTGTTAGAATGTACCATAATACCTTAACCAATGCACATTTTCTTTCCTTAGATGGTTTCTTAGATTTTTCTTTACCTAGACTCATTACACACTAGCCATTTATTCAAGTCTTTACACTTTTTTCTTGTATAGTACACAATCATTCGGCCAAGTATATATCTTCTCGTACTCCGGAGTACTTAACATCTTCTTTGCCTCATACATACTTGTCAACACTTTATTATTATATGGAAATGTATCATGTAAAACCTCTAAAAGTCATGCAAAGCTTGAATTTGGCCACCCACCTGATGCCTTCAAATTCCATAATCTAATCAAACTAAAAAGTTTGGCATACTTCAAACGCCTGCTATACAATGGTGTCTTTGCATCTTCCATTATTATCTCAAATAACTCCGACCAGGACATAAAGTCTTATCCATATCATTCATCATATCAACGACATTAGATGACGGTTTTATTAACTTAACAAGATGGTTTATAAAAAACTGTCATCTAATCTGTAATATGGATTTATGAAAGATGGAGTTCTTTATGTCGTCTTTTATGCGTTATCTAAAACACATTGTGCTGTAATGCGAGGATGTTCACTGTAACCAAATCTATGATCTCATTCATGATCGCATCTCAATGGCTCTAATGCCACTAATTGTTGAGGTGGAGAAGGGAGATCAATGATGGTTGATGGAGGGTAATAGGTCGATGAAGGCTTTTCCATAGATCAACTTTGCAAAATTGGCGGGCGTGGAGCATATGCTTGAACAAAGAGAAGAAAAGAAAGCTTGCATGGGAGAGGTCGGTGGTGGCAAAGGCCTCAGAATCCATGACAAGGTAGTAGCAACAATTATAATGGCAGTTGCAACCAAGGCAAGTAAGGAAAAAGAGGAGGGGAAAGAGAGGAGTAATTAATAATGATTATTTAAGTTTATTAATCTTGAATTTTTTTTAGCATATGATTGATATATTGTAGTTTATCATTGATAGATTATAGGTGATTTCCTATTATTTTAATACATCTCTAAAGTTTTATCACTAGTATATATTTGATCTACTTTTAGAGTATTTCATGGATATACTGGAATTTATCATCGATGAATTTGAGTTTATCGATAATGATTAATGTTTAAGTTTCTATTTTTTTTTTTGTGAAGCTTTTTTTGTGTAGTGTATTATTGATGTATTTGAGATTGTCATTGATAAACTATATTTTGTGTATTGTTTATAGTTTTATTGAAGTTTGTCACTAATTAACTTTAGCATATCATTAATAAACTAGAGTCTATCACTAATAAGCTCGTAATATACTTAAGCTTATAGTGATAAAAGACAAGGTCAACTTCGTCTTTATAGTTTTTAGAAATAACATATTTCAGACTTTTTCTAAATCATGATGATAAAAGTGATGTTTGTCAAATCAACTGGTGATAAGCTATAAGTTGTGTTGATAAATTCAATCAGTGGAGTTCGAGAGGGGAAGAATGGATGATAAAGCGTTTAATTTTAATTCAAAATAATGGTTAAGAGTTTTTTTTATACCTTTTAGTCAATGAATTCCATTCGAAAATCAAAATTAGTTGGAAAAATTAATCATTGTACATTCAAATTTAATAAAGTTAAAACTTTAACAATTTAAGATAAACATAAATTAAGATAAATATAAACTTGCCACATTCGTTTTTATAATTATAATTTAGAAAAACAGACAATTTGTTTTTATAATTATAATTTAAAAAAACAATTATAATTTAGAAAAACATACAGAGAGTGGAAACATAAAAAGTAGTGTTTTTATAATTTAGAAAAACATAGAGAGTAACAACATAAAGAGGGGTAAGTGTAATTCTTTTTACATTACGTGTTATTTTTCAATTTTTTGCCTCATAATTTGTTTTCGAAATGTTAACGTGTCAAAAATATTGAAAAAAGTTTGTGAAAATTATGTTGTACATGTTGCAAGAACATTACCAACATTCATATTGCCTGTGTTAGGAGGTATATGTGCTATCCTTCTGGTGTGGGACTTTACCCATTTTGTACACATATAGTCGTAAGAAATAGTTTATGTTGCTCAAGAATAATGCATCAACATGGTTGGACTAGTGGCAAGGGGATCTCCAAGACTCCAAACGTCTACAGTCGATTCAGTTCTTAACCGAGTAGTTAGATTATAGTCTATCAGTTGGATTTTGTTGTGGCTTAGATCGGTTCTCTTGATTAATTCCATCATCAGTTACTTGTACAGCACCAAAGCGGTTGGGAATGGTGATCATGGGGAAAGAGAGGCAGCATCAGCTTGTCACCCGTAAAGCTTGGTGATTTTAACCGCATCATGTTGTTAGTTATCTTGTCGTTTCTATAATCTTCCCGTTATTAAAAATTATGTCGTTTAAGGTTTTCTTGTTGTGATATATGGTCGTACTCGTGTAGTTTTCTAGTCAGTGTCGTTTCTTACAAATGTTGTCGCTTTTAAAATTATTTCTCAACTTTATGGGTTCTTCTCATTTTTTTTGAGAGTATTATATCATTTTGTGTTTATGTTGCATTTCTATGTGCGTGTCGTTTGTCCACTAATGGACCGTTTGGAAGAGCAGCTCTAATTATCAGTTACAACTGTAAACAGTATAAAGCTCTCATATGTTATAGTGTAAAGTTCTCACATATTACAGTTCTTGAAGCAAAACTGTTGATTCTAACCGTTTTTTCAATTGGTCTATAAGTGTCTCACTTTGTTATCTTTTTGTGGGTGTTATGTGGTGTTTCTGATCTTATCACCATCTTTCCTGCCATATAATTTTTTTTTTTGGTTTATGTCCTCTTACAGGTTATGTTGTTTTTTTTTTTTCTTTTAATTTATTTCCGTCTATATTTTTCACCCTTCTTTGCTCTGTTTTCCTATTAATGTTGTTTATGTTTTTATCTCTTTATTTGGTTCTGGCCCCTTTCCTGATGTCCTTCTTGTTTGTTGTGTCGTTTTTCTTATTGCACCGTTCACGCGTTGCGATCTTTTTATGCCGTTTTGTTCAGTTACTATCGTTTTTGATACTTGATGGTGGATGCTGTTCACGTGTCGTTTTTTCACGTCTCTATCATCTTGACATCGTTTCTCCGCGTTACAGGTCTTTTTCTTGCCGTTGCTGTTTCTACATGTAGATGCCGTTTATTTACCTTTCTGTTGGTTTTAGGTGTTGTCCTATTCTTCATCCTCTCTTAAAATAATAATAATAATAATAAGAGGAAGAAAGAATGAAATTCACACACAAAATACAAAAAGTTCGGGATTCTAGCCAAGGATCCAATCTTAGGGAAGAGATCCAATCTTGGGGAAGATGGGAAAGTTTGCAGTGATGTGAAAAGGGTGATTAACTTTTTAACCCTCCATTTAAGCTTTTTCAAAAGGTATATTCTTGGTTTTTGACCTTTTTATAATATATATCTGAAGATTATATTTAATACACAAATACATATAATTATTCGGTTATTAGTTGATTTTGACTTATCAAATATCTAAATTGTCCTTAAAAATAAATAATAAAAGGGGTTAGAATGCAGAAGTTTCACATGAATTTTTTTAGTTAGTTTGGTCAATTCATAGTTCTCCTGACATGAGTTTATATTTCTGTAATTGAGTTTTGAGGACACTGTTAAGGTCCTGAGTATGGAGAATTTGAAAAATCTGTTAATAAGGGGAGGCTAGTTTGGGAAATTTCTTGAACTTATTAGTAAATGGCTTTGTTGTTTTAAGCTTTTTTTTTTTAATTTTTTTTCCTTTTAAGGGTACTTTTGGTATATTTGTGATTAAAATTTAGTGTTGACCAAAAAAATGTATAACTTTACGTATCAAATATAATATAACAGTATAGTTTTAATAAAACCAAAAACTAGTGTTAAAATACAATATATAAAAAGATAAATAACCTGATGTCAAAATAGTAACGCTCGTCTTCCTCTCCCTGTATACTCCCTTTTGTTTTCAAATTTCTCTTCCACTTGGGGACTTTTTGGGTAGTGCATGGGTCCATCCGGATGAATCATCATCCAAATATGTTCGGCCGTCCAGATTAGATTCAAGGGTCCAGATTAAGCCGAAAGCAACATGTTTTACGAGTTGCCTTCAAAACCCATATCCGGTTAATCCCACATGATGAATGGTAAGAGGGACAACTCCTTTTTTTTTTTTTTTTTTTTTGTACATGGCCTTTACTCTCATCCATTAACAATCGACCACGTCATCAGAAAGAAAAGCTATCTTACATGTAGTAAAAGGAAGTTTAGTCAGATAAAAATTAAAAAAAGGAAAAAGTACTCTCGTAGCACTGTTTAAGGGACGGAATCCACGCCGACGACCGGACAAAGCCGTCACCTTCGGCGGCAATGAAGGTGGAGCAAGCCATGAAAATCTTCACAACACCCAAATCCGTCCATACTGATCGAGATATTTAAGCTTTCTTTTTTTTTCAAATAAAGAATAATATAATATACACTCAGAACGATAGGCAATTTTGAATCGTTAGAAAGCTTTGATGTACTAAAAAATAAGAGCCCTCTCCTTGGGGATCCCTTTTGGTTTCGGCTTCTGCAAGAGAGGCTAGAATGGCTGTCTGATTACAAATTTCAGAGAAACAAATAATTCAACTTTAGAAATTTCCGTATTCATCTTTTTTCCCGCTTTTTAGTTGCAAGTCACGCTACTCCACACAATTTATAACCTGTTTGACGTAAGTTTGTAGTAACTAGTTTTTTTTTAGTTAAAAATAGTATAAAATTTTTATATGATATAATAAAAATAAAAAAATTATCATTATATAAAATTTTTATATATTATAATATTTATAGCTTTAATTAATAGTTAATTATTGTATTAAACATTTTTGTATTTTCTGTTATTTATAAAACACAATAAGTTACATATTTTTTGTGTGATATTGTTTTTAAAATAGTTGAAAATAATTTTATTTTAAAAATAATTTTTTTTTAAAAATTATACTTAAAATATTTTTAAAACTTTTACTTTAAAATATACAAAAATATTTTTAAAAATCCTTAAAACAAAGCCTCCAGTTTAAACTTCAGTTATGTTTAACTTACAAAAGTTACGTCGTCCTATTTTTCCTTTGATTAGTACAAAACCAAAAAAAAGAAAAAAAGAAAGGACGGTGCCCATTCAATGTATACAAAATCACAAATTTACCCGGTCAAATCATCACATGCACCGGCAATATCCGGTGCCATAACAATTAGATTCAGAATTAGACAGTAAAAAGCATGCCAAACGGGACTTTTACCTGATAAGTAACTTTACCGTATGTGGTTGATGATGTGCCACAAAATGGATGAAGCCTTTGTTCAAACAGATACAATTCAGACACATAGAAGCAAAATCCTGACTTTTTTTATGCCACTCTCTTATCTTTTTATTGTCTCTCTGTTGCCTAATTGAAATTAAATAGCGTCTATCTTATATGTAAGCTATAAAAAAACTAAATTACGGGATTATGAAAAAAAGGTATGAAACAACCTTTTACAGTTTATAATTTATATGCATTAAGTTTCAACAAACTCTTAAGAAACTAGTCTCATTACTCTTTTTTTAATCAAAAGAAGATTAGTGGTGGTTTTACGCCTATAGCTCAACAACCACCACACAATTTACTGGGACCGTACATGAAAAAAAAAATAATTTAGCATTCAAGAAGTTTATAATCACATCAGCACAAATTGTATCAGCGTAAGTCATATCCGGTAGACAACTAATCACATTACTAATTATCCGTATATGGTGTCAAATAGCACAGCAACATATCAATCAAGTATATGGGGTAATTAGTTTTGTAATCACGAGCTTGCATCCTTAGAATCAAAGGATGGTCCTCCATTTCCCCAGCTGACACCCTCCATCAAAGCAGACTTGATAGTTTCAGAGGGCTTCCAGTGTCTCTTCCTTTGGTTCACGAACCAATTGTTGATCTGCTTTTGGTCCAGTCCTG
>CAMOHE010055087.1:44035-141881 GCA_946598075.1 Artocarpus hirsutus
CAATGTATACAAAATCACAAATTTACCCGGTCAAATCATCACATGCACCGGCAATATCCGGTGCCATAACAATTAGATTCAGAATTAGACAGTAAAAAGCATGCCAAACGGGACTTTTACCTGATAAGTAACTTTACCGTATGTGGTTGATGATGTGCCACAAAATGGATGAAGCCTTTGTTCAAACAGATACAATTCAGACACATAGAAGCAAAATCCTGACTTTTTTTATGCCACTCTCTTATCTTTTTATTGTCTCTCTGTTGCCTAATTGAAATTAAATAGCGTCTATCTTATATGTAAGCTATAAAAAAACTAAATTACGGGATTATGAAAAAAAGGTATGAAACAACCTTTTACAGTTTATAATTTATATGCATTAAGTTTCAACAAACTCTTAAGAAACTAGTCTCATTACTCTTTTTTTAATCAAAAGAAGATTAGTGGTGGTTTTACGCCTATAGCTCAACAACCACCACACAATTTACTGGGACCGTACATGAAAAAAAAAATAATTTAGCATTCAAGAAGTTTATAATCACATCAGCACAAATTGTATCAGCGTAAGTCATATCCGGTAGACAACTAATCACATTACTAATTATCCGTATATGGTGTCAAATAGCACAGCAACATATCAATCAAGTATATGGGGTAATTAGTTTTGTAATCACGAGCTTGCATCCTTAGAATCAAAGGATGGTCCTCCATTTCCCCAGCTGACACCCTCCATCAAAGCAGACTTGATAGTTTCAGAGGGCTTCCAGTGTCTCTTCCTTTGGTTCACGAACCAATTGTTGATCTGCTTTTGGTCCAGTCCTGTTTCCACTGATAGCTTTGCTTTCTCCCCTTCCTATATATGTTGCATTTTATCATGCATCTCCGTTTAGTTAAAGCAATTTACATGTAACACAATATCTAATAATTATATGATTTTCCTTCAAATATAATTTATTATTTTGTGTTTGGTAACGGAGAGATACATGACCTATGAGAGACAAAATTGGAGAGCATGAAAGGGTTTTTCTCTTATTCGTTTTTTTATTATTCTCTCTTGAGCCCCGAACTTTATAATCTTTTTTTATTTTCCCCCTAATTTTAAAAATTCTCATTTTGTCTCCTAAATTTTAAATTAGTCTCGCCTAACCTGCTAATTTATTAAAAGTTACGTTAAAACAAACGAAAAATAGGGCATTAGATGGGACGGAAAACATGGTGATCTTGTTCCATTTGTTTATAGCAAAAATTCTAGCAAAATGGTTAAATAATTAAGGACACATTCAAAACTCAGGTTAAAAGTTGAGGATTACCACACAAGCATAAGTATTACATTTATATATAATACATCTACTAATCTTCTCGCTCCTGTCAAATAAGACTAAAGCCATACGGTTTTGCATGTAGCATATAAAAATGACTTTATTAGTAATTTCTAATTGGTTTACAAAGCAGCAGTATAATTGTCCTTTTTTTTTTTTTGTCTAATTGTACTGCAACTAAGATGTATATATAAACGTATATATAATAAAGAGCAATTTAACTTCTTATATAGGTTTATTCAAATCTATAAACCTTATAGCTTTAGTTTTTATCTATCAAATGTATACTTTCAAATTAGATTTAATATATACTTTTAAATTAGATTTAATATATAAATTTATACCTTTTCTTGATTAATATTCAATTTTGATCTAAAAATTACCCAAAATACTCTCAAAATATAAAATAAGAGAACTTTGAGAATAAAAAAAAAAAAAAAAAACTTTGTGCTAAAGTTTTTAACTTCAAAAATATATAAATCAGTACCTTAGAAATGAGTGTTTTGCATGTTTTTGTTTTTATTTTCAACTATTGGCTGAAATAAAGTATAAATTTGTATATTAAATTTAATCTAAAGATATAGATTTGATAAGATAAAAATTGAAAATAAAAGATAAATATCCTAATATAAGCGGTAGTGTTCTGAATATTAACTCACCGAAGGATAAGGCCACATGTAATGATTGTTCCACCATTCCAGGAGAGCTGCCCTGGCAGGCTTTGGAAGCTCAACTTTCTTTTGTTTCTTGAAGAATTCAGCCTTGAACATGGTAAGAAAGCCGCTGTACTTCCTCCGTAGCATTTCTTTGATGTCTGGTGCTTGCTCACTAGCAGCCCCCACACCATAACTATCCTGCTCGCAGCTTTCTGGACGCTCATCACTGTCAACCTCCCCATAGGGCGCCATAATCTCCTCCTGATCGGAATTCGTTCCGGTTGCTTCATCTGAACAAGGATTATTCTTGGTGAAAGAATTATTTGTAGCATGTTATGTAAGCGTTTGTTGGGGTTTTTTTAAGAGAGAGGGGAAAAGGTGTAACTAAGTTGAGTTGGTAAAAATATCTTGATTTGAATTCGTAGTGTAACTCACCAATCTTCTACCAAGAAAAACCCACCAAATTAAAAAAAAAATGAAAAACAAAAACTTCATATATAATTGAAGCAAATTGTGCAGTGAGTGTGTAAAGCCTAATTATTGCCTTAACGATACTCAAGTGGACGTTATAAAGAAAGCGGTATAAAGCAAGTACAACAAAAAGCAGACATGTATTACATTATAATTTCCTCTCCAACAGTATAATTTACCATAATTAGGGCAAAGGACAATCCTTATTGGTTTAAAAGAGCATGTATGATCTTAGCTCTAAGACAAGAGTATATTGTTGTGATGTGAAAGAATTTGATGACTCCTATATTATTATACTGTCATATGTTGATGACACGTTGATTTAGGTGCTTATAAAAAATAAATATTTGAAAAGGAGATGTTTGAGGAGTTTGCAATAAAAGAACTCAAAGATTGTAAAACAAAATTTTTAAGACAAGGATTATTAGGAACAATGAGAAGTGAAAAGGTACTTTGCATATAACATGAATGAAAAAAAAAGTAAAAGATTAGTCCTTGGGTAGTTACTTCAGACTATTGAAAGAGCACACATGCCTCCAATAGAGCTAAAGCAGGCCTACATAGCCAAAATGCCTTATGCTTCTATTTTTAGCAATCTCTTTTATGCTATGATGTGTACCAAGCTGGACGTAACATATGCCATAGAAGACATAAGCAGATATATGAGCGATTTTATATAGAGAAGCATGCTGTGAAATTTTAAGTTCCCCGTTATGTTGTGGGCAACATATTAAATATAACAATTATATTATGGCTATTTAATCATAGTGGATTATTTTAAGTGATCTATTTATGGAAAGCTCATAAGCTACTAATTAGGTAAAGGTTTAATGAGTCGATACTTAATATTGACCCAATTAGGTTTTATGGGATCCTAGTCAAAAGTTATATAAAGGCATCATAGAGTATGGTCCCCAATATATCAACTCACTCTCTTAACTTTTTCCTCTCCCTATCAAAGAAGAGAAAGAACCCATTGAAGAACTAAGGTGATTTGATTAAGAAAGACAATAACTCGTTCATCTATCACCATAATGATTTTGTAAAACAACCGATAGCTACTACCATGGATACAAGTATTTATTCTTTAATTTAATTTCTTAATAATCTAGCATGGTATGATCCTAGAGCTGTGATATTGATATTCTAAGGTTCTACAAATTTAAGAATGTTTGGATTAAAGATTTCTATCAAATGGGATCAGAGCGATTATTATACTAGATTATTAGGACTTTTTCGCACGAATTGTTTTCTATTCTTTTTCTTCTTTGCAATTTTTGGATAGAAAAATTTTAGAATTTTTGAGTGAATTATGATTCTTGCAAGATTTTTTGGTTGAGAAGTTGTTATTTTGATTGATTTATGGTGTTATTGTGGGTCATTGAGGATTAAAGAGTCGAACTGCAATGAGAAAAATCAAATTTTTGGCACTTTTTTTATTTTTTGAATGGAATTTATGTTGCAAAATCGTGATGGAGCACCATGACACTCATCAGGTAATGCTACAATTTTTTGTAGCATTGCAAGTGGTGCTATGAAAAAATCACAACACCACAGTGCCCGTGGAGGACGCTGTAGTGTTATGGAAGGTAAACTCGTAGTACCACGGGGCATGCTGCTGTGCTATGGACAAAATAGTACATGCTGCATTTAGAGAAGGCAGCATTGTGGCGCTTGTAAAGTGTACTGTGGCGTCTATAGTGCGTTGCTAGTGAGGCATGCTGCAACATTACAGGGGAACGCTACGTAGCGCTGTGGCGCTCTAACAACTGTAAAAAAAATGTTTTAAGGAAAATTTTCAAGAATATTGTTTTAGTTACAATTAAAGATTATAATTTGTATAGTTTATGTCTTATATTTTTTTATTAAATTAATTAAAACAATGTGTTGCCAAAGTAACCTCTATTGTATAGATAAATGTAATTAGAAATATAAAGATGTTTGTGTATCTGTTTATACAAATTGTGACCAGCCTAAAAGAAGGTTATTATTTAGCCAAATAGCGGACACACCTGTGGTAATAAATATGTGACAATTATAAAGATTTCTAATAATCGGTCTAAAGAAAGGCTATTCTTTGATAGGATTTATTGTCAATTTTTTATTTTGATTACTACGTTGAGAGTACCACTTAGAGTTGATGTCTATGTCTAAAGACTAGACATCAATGTTGTGCTAGGTATCTTGAGATGGGTCCTCCAATTTAGTTCTATAATGCCATTTGTTTGTTTTATTATGACATGTTTGATTGTGAGTATGTTGTATTATTTTGTTCTCTCTACTACTACAAATGTTTTTGCTCAAGTTAATAATATCCCAATGCTAAATGGTACAAATTTTAAGGTCTAGAAAGAGAACGTGGAAATTGTTCTCAGATGTATGGACTTAGATCTTACGCTAAGGGAAGAACAACCCATTTCCACTACGAAAAACCCAGATGAAACTAAAATTGAGAAGTGGGATCGCTCTATCACATGTGTCTAATGATCATGAAATGCTCCATTCCAAAGGCGTTTCAAGGCTCTATTACTGAGAGCAGTTATGTTAAGAAGTTCCTTGAGAAAATAGAGCAATAATTTGCTAAGAATAAAAAGTCAGAAATGAGTAACCTTTTAGCTAAATTGTTTTTGTAAAGTATAAAGGGATATAGAACATAAGGAATTACATTATGGAGATATCTCATCTTGCTTCAAAACTTAAGTCATTAAAGTTAGAGCAATTTGAGGACTTTCTTGTGCACTTAGTTTTAATATCTCTTCTTGCACAATACAAACAATTCAAAGTGAGCTATAATACTCCAAAGGATAAATGGACTCTTAATTAATGAGCTCATATCTCACTGTATGCAAAAAGAAGAAAGGCTTTAGCAAGATAAGACTGAAAGTGCTCACTTAGCAACAACCTTGTTGAACAAGAAAAAAAGAAGAGCTAAGGAGGCAAAAGAAACAAAAGAAACAGGATGAGGAATTTATCTGCTACTTTTGCAAGAAAAGAGAACACATTCCAAATGCGTCGTTTGGCATACAAAGGAGGGTAAGCTTCTTACTTTAACTGTTCTAAAGTTAATTTAGCTTTTGTACCTAAAGATATATGATGCTATTACTCATATAAGTATGTTCATGTTGGGTTGCCTATGAAGCTAACTACCAAGTGATGCTGAAAGATTCATTTTTGTAGGTGATGGCAATAAAGTAGCAATTAAAGCTATAGAAAAATTTAGATTATTGTTAAAGATTGGAGTTTATTTAGATTTAAATTAGACTTTGTTGCACTGTCTTTTAGACGAAATTTAATTACTATTTCTAGTTTGGACAAATCCGATTATTCTTGTTCCTTTGGAAATAATAAAGTTTGTTTTTTTCAAAATTTAAATCTTATTGGTACTGGTACTTTAATTAATAGTATTTATATGCTTGATAATCTTATTTCCTATAGTAAATACTGTATACTGGTACACATGGTGCAAAACATAAATTGAATAAGGATTTCGTCACCTTATGGCACAAGCATTTACGTCATATCTCTAAACAAAGAAGTCAGAAACTTGTGTCTGATGGAATTCTTGATCGTTTAGATTTGATAGACTTTCAAGTCTTTATTGAATGCATTAAGAGAAAACAGAGAAACATAAGGAAATCAGGTGCTGACAGATGTAAAGATGTCTTAGAACATACATAGCGATATTTGTGATCCATTCCTTATTGCTTCTTAGAATAGCCAACAGTATTTCATTATGTCCATAGGCGACTACTTAAGATACGCTTACCTATATTTAATACATAAGAAGTCTCAATCCTTGGACATTTTTAAGTCCTTTAAAGCTAAAGCTGAACTTCAAATTGGCAAGAAAATTAAGCTATCAAATCTGACTGTGGTGATAAGTACTATGATAGATATGATAGATCAGGAAAACAATGTCCGGGACTCTTCGCCCTCTTCCGAGAAGAATATGGAATTGTCCCACAATACATAATGCCAGTAAACCTAGCATAAATGGTGTTGCTGAGAGACGAAACAGAACACTTAAGGACATAGTAAAAAGTATGATTAGTCATTTTTCATTACCTAAATATCTTTGGGGAAAAGCTCTAAAGACTGCAGTATATATCCTTAACAGGATTCCAAGCAAAGTGTTAGCCAAAACTCCTTACGAACTATGGACAGGCAAGATGCCTAACATAAGGCACTTACACATTTCGGAGGCATAGCCTTATAGGCTAAATGAAAAGAAACTGGACTTAAGAATGGTTAGTTGCTACTTTTTTGGGTACGCTAAGCGCTCTCGATGCTTTAAGTTTTATGATCCTACTACCAAGTCCTTCTTTGAGAGGAGAAATGCAAGATTCCTTGAGGATATCGAGTTTGGAGGGGAAGATAAAGTAAGGAATGTTGTTTTTGAAGAAGAAATTGCTATTGATAATGTTCAAATTCTTAATCCTACCATTGTTCAAGATATAACTCTGGTACAAGGCAACAATGATCAAGCTGCTATTCTGACATTGTTCTAAAACAAGACAACAATGAGGTTCTTCCTAATGCACGAATAGAACAAATTTAACAACCTCAAGAAGTGCCGTTAAGAAGATCCACTAGAGAAAGCAAAAGTGTGATTCGGATGATTATATCATCTTTCTCCAAGAACATGAAGTTAACATGGGCTTCTCAAAAGATGATCCTATCAACTTCCAACAAGCTATGCAAAGTTCAAACTCTCAAAAATAGATTGATGTTATGCAAGATGAAATGAAATCTATGAAAGATAATAATGTTTAGGATCTTATCGATTTGCCTAAAGGAGCAAAGCCCATTGGTTGCAAATGGATATTTAAAACCAAGAGAAATTTGAAAGATAATGTTGAAAGATATAAGGCTCGTCTAGTCGCGAAAGGTTTCATTCAAAAGGAAGGCATAGATTATAAAGAGATTTTCTCTTTGGTTTCATCAAAAGACTCTTTTAGGACAATAATGTCACTTATGGTTAATTTAAATTTAGAACTACATCAGATAGATATTAAGATAGCATTTCTAAGTAGAGACATTGATGGGATGACTTATATGGTCCAGCCAGAAAACTTTGTATCTAGAGATCCAAAGTTTATGGTTTGCAAGTTAAAGAATTTCATCTATGGTATCAAACAAGCTCTTGGTCAATGGTATCATAAGTTTCATCAAGTAATTATCTCGTATGGTTTTGAGGTAAATGTAGTTCATGATTGTGTATATCAGAAGTTCAGTGGGAGTAAATTCATTATCTTGATTTTACATGTCAATGATATTATGCCAGCAAGTAATGATATAGGCTTATTGCATGAAACTTAGAGATTTCTAACAAAAAGTTTTAAAATGAAGATCATAGGGATGCCTTTTTTTGTATTAGGCATACAAATACTACGAGATCACTCCGAGGTATCCTTGGGTTATCACAAAATATCTATATCGAAAAGGTTTTAAGTAAATTCTATGTGAATGATTGTTCATCAGGAGATACACCCGTTGCTAAAAAAGACAAGTTTAGTCTCAGTCAACACCCCGAGAATGACCTTGAAATGAAAGAGATGCAAAAGATTCCCTATGATTGGATGTAGGAAGCCTAATGTATGCTCAAGTTTATACACGTCTAGATATAGCTTTTATAGTGGGGGTATTTGGCAAATATTTTAGTAGGCTAGGAATGGAATATTGGAAAACAGCTAAATAGGTTATATGTTACTTTTAGAGAACAAAAGACTTTGTACTTACCTATCAAAGATTGGACAGTTTGAAGATCATTGGGCATTCTGATTCCAATCATGCTAGATGCCAAGACATTATGTATTCCACCTCGGGCTATGTTTATATGCTAGCTAAATGAGCTATTTCCTAGAAAAGTGCTAAGCAGACACTCATAGTTTCTTCAACCATGGCTGCATGGTTCATAGCCTGTTATAAGGCATTTACTCATGGGATATGGTTGCAGAACTTTGCCGCTGGGCCATGTGTGGTTGGTGGCATTGAAAGGCTATTAAAGATATATTTGACAATAAATCAGTAGTGCTATTTTCCAACAACAACAGAAGCTTTACAAAGTCAAAACATATTGACATTAAGTTTCTGATTGTTAAGGAGAGAGTTCAGAGTGGTCAAGTATCCATAAAATATATAGGGACAAAATCCATGCTAGGGGATCCATTAACTAAGGGTTTACTACCTAAAGTCTTTTATGAGCACACTGTTCATATGGGTGTTGGTTTATTTGATGATACTTTGGTTTAGTGAGAGTTAACTTTGGATGTTCTATGTTTTACTTAAACATTTATGTGTTTCTGCATAATAAAGTTGATGGTTTATGATTATCTCTGAATTTGTTTTTTTTCTCTATGCGGTTTCACATTGTGTCTAAAGATTTCAAATTGATCTCACTAAAAACTAAAGTAGTACTAATTGAAGATAGACATATTTGACATCATATTGCATATAATTTCCATGCTACTCATCAATACTTAATCTATGTCATTGAATATGTTGGTATGGTGACCATTGAGGGTTTAGTTTTAATTTTTTATGACGAATGCCGCTTTGATTCCATACTAATATAGGAGATGGACCAAATTGAAACTAAAGTGTAGTCTAAAGATAAATAGTGTAAAGTTGCATGCCTAAGGAACATATGATATAACTGTTTTAGGAATTATATGTAGCCCAAGTAAGAGATTATTGAGAAATTTTAAGTTTCCCATTATCTTTGGGCAACATATTAAAGATAAGAGTTATATTATGATTATTTAATTATAGTAGGCTATTTTAAGTGATCTATTTGTAGAAAGCCCATAGGTATAGATTTAATGAGTGGATATCTAATACTGTCCTAACTAGGTTTTATGGGATCCTAGTGGAAAGGTATATACTTAATTTTCTCCCCTCCCCATCAAGAAGAGAAAGAACCCATTGAAGAATTAAGGTAACTTGATTGAGAAAGACAATAGCCCATTCATTTATCATATAACAATTCTACAAAAGAACCGATAGCTGCTACAATAGATATAGTTATTTATTCCTTAATTCACTTTCTTGATAATCTAACTTGGTATAATTCTAAGACTATGATATTGATATTCTAGGATTCTACAAAATTAAGAATGTTTGAATTAAAAAATTTTAACAAGGCAATGAAGTGGATTCTCAAGTGTTCAAGAGATATTGTAGATTTAACCATGTGTTTTAAGAAGTCAAACTTGCATCTAGAGGGCTATGTAGATACTGACTTGACTAGTGATATTGACAACAAAAAAGAATATTAACATGTACATGTTGGGTGGTATAGCAATTAGTTAAGTTTCTAAGCTGCAAATCAAAATGCTTCACTCTATTGAGGCATAGAATGTCAACATGAAGAAGTTAGTAAAGAAATGGTATGATTATAGCCATTTTCAGAAAAACAATCACAATTGTGGGAGCAGTCCATTGTGATAGTCTGAGTGTTACTCATTAACCAAAGAATCCAGATTATCATGCCATGACATAGCATATTCAAGTTCATATCATCACTTCATAAGGTCAACTTTTCATCTTAGTAGTTGAGAAGGTTTACAAGAGTCAAAACCTAACTTATAAGTTGACAAACATTATTCTGACATAGAAACTGAAGTTTTGGCAACTATAATTGGACTTTTATGTTAAGGATTGAAGACTATTTATAGACGAAGAGAGCCTCTATAGATGGATTAGTCTTCAATTCTTAAGACCGTGGAGTCTAATTATTAGCCTAACATGACAATAAACAGATCAAGCTTACATATAAAAATTTTATAAATTTTCTCTAAACTATGTCGCTTGTACTGTCAAAATACCCACCAAACTTCAAACTGTACTTGTTGTATCCTTGAACTATAATACTTCTCTATATTTACCTTTAAACTTTGAAACATGTTATTTTTTGGACAAAATATTACTTGTTGCCCTCATTGAAAGTATTAATTCATCAATTTATTTAAAACCCTTAAAGAACTAACTTACATTACAAGAGTTACTCTATTTTTTCTCTATCTTTTTTTTTCGCTTTTGAGCAGGTACTTTAAAGACAGAATATATGAGAGTCCCAACTAGTCCATTTCAATTCATAATAACCTGAAGTATCATATCTAATCTTAAATAAAACGAAAATTCAGCAATTTCATCCAAAAATAATATTTCAAAGTTCAGGGGTGAATTTAAAGAAATATTATTCTTTAAGGGGCACGATATATACGTTTCAAAGTTTAGAGGCATATTAACACAAGTGACATAATTTGGGAGGAATTCATAAAATTTGCCCTAATTTAAATTACTCCAACAATTGAAAGTAAATAATACTCTTATATTTAAAGTGAGGCACTATAAATCTTGTGTATGTTTGTTTATTTATTTTCTAAGTAACGTTGCATATATATATTTGTTTGTAAGAACAAATATGTTAGTTATCCTCCACAATTGATTATGTCACGTCCTTTTCTAGTGTAGGGAGACACTATAAGTACAACCTGATTATGTGGTAACAGAAAATATTCGTAAGAAATAACACTTTGTAGGATTATCGAAAAAGAAAAAAAGGAAAGAAAATGCGCGTACCTGAGAGATCATAATCCAAGATTTTGGTAAATGCTCCTTCACAGAGATTGTTCAGTTGTGACTGAATGTTGCTAAGGACTATGGTGGCTTCATTAAAAGGCTTGGATAGTTCATCCTTGAATCTTTGAAGAATCTCACGATATGATTCCTTTGAAAATAAAAAATAAAAACTTCATTTCAATCAAAGAAGAAAAATAAAATAAAAGAAAAGAGAAAGACCCCCACTCAAACACACAATTAAATAATTTAAGAAAATTATTACCAATATCCAAGTTTAATTTAAAATAATTATTACACATATAAGTTTATGTTCTATATTATTCTCAAGAAGATTTCTTGCATAGCAAATGGTAACACATAGTATACATTGTTGAATAGGGAAAAAAAAAAAAAGAAGAAAAATTGGAGAAAATAACTCAACAATAATATAATAATATAAATTAATATATACACCATGAAGCTGTCGAGTTCTGGATCGGCTCCTAGTTTACTGCTGCAACCGGCTAAGCCTAAAGTGTGGTTCTCTCGCCTGATTTCTTCAAGAAGCGAGGCCGTCTCCGGTGGTGCACCAATCTACAAACACCCCCCACCATAAAAAAATAAAATAAATACATAAGTAACAAAAACTTGATAGAATAAAAAATCCATCTTTTTATTGTCAGTGGGTTTTTTTATTTTTTGTTTTTCTTTTTTTTTTTGTGGTAACCTTTTTGCATTCAATGTAAGCAGCTACTAAATCAGGATAAGAAGGGTGTTTGGCTATCTGGGTCTTGATCAGATCCGAGATATTCTCCGAATCCGAGGCATTCTTAAGCACTTTATCGTCATAATGATGATCACAAACATCATCATTATCAACATCAACAAGCTGTAGTGGACCGCGGAACATAGAAGGGTTACCCGTGCTTGTTACATCAACATGCTCAACCTCAACAGTGCCAATATGATCCCCTGAGCAAGAGAGTACATGACCTTCGTCAAGCCTGTAAAACTCTTCCATCTCGCTATATTTAAATCCCACAAATCAACTAATTTTGAAATAATAATTGAAAGAGATCAGAAAATTTTTTTTACCAAGATGGAGAGAAACCACAGTAAACGAAAGTATAGAAGATAAAGAAAAGGAGAAGATGAAAAAAATGGGCCATATAGGAGAGAGAGAGTGAGAAGACAGGAGAGAGGAGAGAGAAAGAAGACTGAAAGTGATACAGTAGATTTGACAATAGTGAAAGGCTTAAAGAGGAGCCTCGTATTCAGTCTCTTCAGTTCTCTGCAACAATATTGCAGTTATGTGACTTGACAATTAGCTGCGACTTTTCAATATATTATTGACCTCGTGAGGACACTAGTACTGCAACTATAATATATGGCACGACCACACAGGTTTTAGATCCCGTATATAATATGTATACATATATGTGTGGACTGAATTTTCTCCTCGTGCATATATATATATATATATATATATATATATATATATATTATATTCTTTTATTGTTTTTTTTTTTTGATACATGTTGTGCGTGACATAGTACATTACAATCAGTAAGTGTACTTTTTTTCCTTGTTCTGTTCTTTTCACCCTACTTTGAGTCCTCCACCGTGGTAGAAAAGGACACCAGATGGTGTTATAGTATAACTCCGAATATTATATATTGTTATTTTTTTGTTTTGAGCTTTTTTGTGTTGGGATTATCCTGTAGTGAATGTTCTTGAACGTCAATTACCTTTGGTAAATAATCTCATTGGAATGGAAAAAGTTTGTAAAACAGACACATTCCTAATACACATCTAATAAAATATGATTTGAAACAAAACCCTATCTTTGAGTTAGGTATTTTTAAAAATTATCATTTTTATTCTATTTTTTGGGTTCTTAGCACTGTTCAAAAATGCTCATAGCAACTGAAATCTTTAAATGTGCGGAGGCCTGAGGAAATTAAAAATTTAGGGCATGGATAAGATATAGGAAAGTGCAAAGTAACGAAGGAGAGGAAATTTTGGGTTTTAGGGTTTCTAATTTGGGTTTTGTCCACGTTGAGGAAGAAAATTAGAGTAGCAAAATAAAAAATTTATAATTAATTTTTTGAAAAACTCTTTTCTCTCATTTTTGAAACTTTCTGCTTTCTACTACATTAAATTCTAGGTGAGTTGTCTGTTTCTTATGATTTATTTACATTTATATATATATTTTTTGGCATGATAAATAACTCTAATTCTATGATCAGATGAGTACTCGAATAAAAAAACGATTCGATTTTTGCGTCTACTTATTCTAATTTCATTTCATGTCCCTCTAATAAATATCTTATGATGTCAGTTAAAATGCCATATAAAATAAAATATTATGACACGTATAAATGATTTTAATTAATGATCATATACACGAAAAAAATATGCATTAAGTTGAAACCAACCAAATAAATCTATTTATAAGTATTTGAACCGAATACTTCTTGGGAAATAATTTGAACCTCTTGGCTCTCTTAATTAAAACATCCCAAAGCTCTAATTGGGCATGTAATGGAGATATTGTACGTACTTAAATAAAGATTAGAACTTAAAAGTACCTTTAGCTCCAAGTTAAAAAATAAGTTAAAAAATGAACTTAAATGAATTTTACCTCGCAAGTTTTGGATATTTTGTAAGGTTTTGTCAATATATATATATATATATTTATAGTTATATATATATATATATATATATGCTAGTAATATGCACCTGCTTCTTTATTAATTGATTTTATTAAAAAATATTTCGTTGACACAAATACGCTATAAACATATAGAGCTACGAACGTAAACAAACAAATAAAAAAAAAAAACGCATCAACTTTGTTTGTACAAATATTTAAAAAAAAGGTCATTTTAAATATCGTGAACAACATCATAAATTAAAATAGGAAACAGAAACTTCAACTAAGACCAAAAAAAAAAAAAAGTAGAAGCACGAAACTCATTGCTGATATAAAAATAATGTATTCATAACATTAATAGAAAATGCAAAAGTTAAGTAAAGAAGAAGTATGAATTTCAGTCCTAATGCCTGATTCATACATACAATGTTTTTGATCTATCTGTTCTTGTATTGAGGTAACAAATGATGATGAATCAATAAAAAAAATTTAAAAATTTTCAATAAAAAAGTAAGTTGTATAAGTTTAAACCCCTCTAAATTATTTATATAAGGAAAAAACGCTTTTTTATGTTTTTTCCTGCCATTTTTTTTCAACTTTTCATATGTTAAATTATTTGCAATCTTGAAAGTTCAACCTAGGTCTCTATAATTGTTTTTATAAAAATGTTCAATTCATTCTTTTCTTTTCTTTTCTTTTTCCTATTCTCTTTTTTTATTATTATTTTTGTCCCATTCTATAGCTAACTAAAATAATTACTGTTATTAGTAAAAGTATAACACTTATTGACAAATCCTTAAAAAAAAAGTTATTATATACTATTGAACTTGCTAAATCCTTAGGGCGTCCACAGTCCTTTAGGAGATGTGTAATTTGGTTATGCAGTACTTTCTTTTTCTTTTGTTCTTTTCTTTTCCTTTCTTTTGCTAATGAGACTCTACTTGCTTTTTGTTAGATTGTGTTGATATATGCCTTCTTTTACCCAACGGTGGGATGAGAATATAAGGAATTATTCCATACACCTGAAGTACTATATTATTTTGCTTGTGTGATATATATCCGTCTACTAAAAATTTAACATGTGAATAATTTTTAAGTCAGCTTTCTGTAATTAACTCTCTTTCTTAACGTGTATAAGATTAATTGTTCAGTTAAATGTGTTATTTTTATACTTCAATGTAAAATTTTTTTATATTTATCGGGTGTTTGAGAAGTATGGTTCGAACTAAAACTTGTAGCATGTGAGAATTTTATACTATAACTCACTATTTTTTATCATCGTAACATGTGAAAGCATTACATTATAGCGACAAAAATTTGTGATTAGAAGTGATTTTGTTAAACACCCTTCTACCCAGGCCTAATAGTGTTGACGCACCAAAAACTGAAAAAGAAAATGGGAAACTTCTTTCTAGGGTTCCTTGTTTGTAACAAATTTAGGTACTGCATTTTGTTTTAAAAAAGCAAGGCTAAGCTGGTGAGAGTTAGAGGTGGATTTTCAATGGAAAAACTAAAGAGAAAGTTTTGACAAAAGAAAAGGAACACATACCTATAAATATGTGTACCCATTTTGAAGCAAAGTTCTCTATTGTAATAAATTATGTGCTGCTCCTTAATTAAGGCTGGTTTCATTGCGGAACGATGAGATTTTGAGGGATCAGGAATGGTAGAGGAAGAGTTAAAAAAATGAATTTTAACTATTTATTTAAATATTATATTGCGTATTTTACTGTTTGTTAATAATTTTTTTGGAGTAAAATAGTACTTTTAGGATTAAATATGATAGATTTTCTAAACTCTCACATTAATAAAAGATTTAATTCGGTGGCCTTAGAGTGAGACTCTCTTCCTCCACTTCTCCCCTTCTCTCCTTCTATCAACCAAATACGCCCTAATAGCTGCCATGATATTATGATAAACTATAGTATAAAATGTCTAGATTTCAAATGAACTAATGGCATAATTACATTTTCATTGATGCATAAGGAACAAACATACAAGTAATAAGAACAGTTTATGCACAATTTCCAGCCAAAAGATTTTAAAAAATGAGAGAAAAAAAAGAAAGAACATTTAATTATTAGGAAATATTAATATATATATATATAATGTAGTTATCTTTATTAATAGTTTTGACTTTACGAGTATTTTATAAAAATTAGATAACTTACCCTATTCTATGATAATATGAAGTCCACTCATCTCCTTATTAATGAAGTCCTTTTTTTTTTCTAAATTCGTGGATTGTCAAACCACCCGTTTGGGATAGCTTGTGCTTTTGTTTTTAAGCAGTAAAATAAAAGAAGTATAAATTAAAGCTTTTTAATTAATGTTTGGATAATGTATGAAAAAGTGCTTTTTGATTTCATAAGAGTTTTTGAACTTGTTTGGTTAAACAGGTCTAAAGCACTTATTGATTTAAAAGTAGTATTATTCAAGGATTTGGACAGAATTCTTAATTGGTAATTCTTAAATACAAGGTCAAAAGTGTAAGTAAAAAAAACTTTTTATAAGTGCTTTTTTCATAAGCATTTTGCTTGACTTCTCCAATAAGTGCTTATAAAAGTCATAAGCACTTTACATGGGTCATCCAAACGGGCTCATAAGCAGCTTTTGGATAAAATAAGCCAAAAACTCGTTAAACATTTGTGTTATTTTATTTTTTAATAACGTGTCAGAGAGCAACAATCTCAAATGAGCAACTCAATCTATTCACTACAAAATTGATGACTCTAAAGAGACTATCATTTTACGAAATTATGTAAAAGATAAAAGAAACCGAGTCCAAGATCATTTTGTATGCATATGTATGTTAAAATCATTCTAATGAATAATTATCATACCGATGTGGCTCTCCAAATACAAATAATCATATCCGATTTCACAATATATTATTTGTAAAAGTTATAACCAGACAAATGCAAAACTTTCTTCTACAATCTATTCCATTGGCATTACTATTCCTGCTACGCCCCCTTAAACCCTTCTTTGAAAATGTTAGAATCGAAATTATTGAGGACATCAAAGTCTTTATGCTTCCTCCTGTGCAACTCGCATAAACTCTGGGTTTAAGATGTGTTATATAACCACGTAAAGAAGATTTGAAGAAAATAATAGTATATAACAAATTCATATTCGTTTCGTAAGGAAATTGTATAAATGTCTAGAATAAACAATTGTTGTAAAGACATTGTGAAAATGAAAATTTAATATAATTAATTAATAGCAGTATCCATAAAGTTAGATAGCCTAACAAACGCAAATCTTTGACCGATACAAAATGACTCTTTTTTACGACCAGGTGGATTTTGATTTCGTTTCCTTAATTTAGCTTTAGTGTCATAATATTAACGGAGAACTTTGTAATAGAATCTTAAAAGAAAAAGGCTAAAGCACGGTTGTCAAATCACATCATAATTATATTAAATTAAAAAAGCTTGACAATTTGATGAAACTTAATCAAAATTAGTAATGCTTGCATCTTAAGGTATAAAATGTTTGATTTTTTTTTTTTTTTTTTTTCTGAGAAGATCAACATTAGACCAAGGGTCCAAAGGCTTCAATAAAAAGACTACAAGTAATAGTGCCATATTTATAGAACGTTGCGGAAATGTAGTTGGAGCTGAAATTTTTAAATTGAAAATAGTAATATATGAGAGCTTTACACTATAATAACTAAAATTTTGGTTAAAACTAATTTTATCAAATACTCTTTTAATCAACCTTGGTGATCAAAGATTTCTAAGACAAGTGTGTTAGTAAAAATAAATAAATAAATAATAATAATAATAATAATCTTCCAAACAGATAATAGAAAATAAAGCTAGATAAATGAGGAACAAATTAAGCATGATTGGAGCAAACACTCATTTTGGATGTCTATCTGCTTTTCTAATCAAACAAAATGTGATTACTGTCTTGAAGATTAAGGCACCACAATCAATCATTTTTTCAAATAAAATTTGGGCCATATGGGGCCGAATTTGCTTTATAAAAAGAGGAATATCTTATTTGGAATCACTGAGATTCTGATATTATTACTTTTTTTTTTTTTTTAGAGTTTATTATTACTTTCTAAGGGTTTCACATTAACCTTTTTTTTTTTCATTTCAGATGCAATTTACAATGAGTAAGACAACAAACATATCATTTTTCCTGAATGGCCAACTCAAAATCTTATCCATTAAATGAGATTCGAGACCAATAATTTTAACTTCTTCAGCCTTTATTAGGTGGCAATTGATTGCTTTAATTATTTCACAATGGTTTCTTCTTTTTCTTTTTTTTCCCCGCCATTCAATGGCTGAAAAATAGGATGTGTGCAGATTTTAAATTTTAAGCTGTATTGGAGTGTTAATGGTATGTTTAACAACTCAATTCAATTTGTATAGGCGTGACACAATGAGTTTCTAATCTTATTGGTTTTCTCCTTGGTAATATTCTAACAACTCATTTAACTACAATAGACTTAAGTATTTAGTATTTATTATATGGTCAAATTTTTAAATGTATTGGGTGTTTAGGGAGTGAGACCCTATATTGTTGCTCCTTTTTTCGTATTACAGTAATATGTGAGAGTTTCACACTGTAGCTTACTTTTTATCTTTATAGTGTGTGAAAACTTTATACTGTTGCAACCAAAAGTTTTTGTTAAAACTAACTTTGCCAAACACTCTATGCTATAACAATAGATAATTGAGATGATAGTCAATAAAATAGAAAATTCACGCTAACAAATCTAGACTTATAGCAAGACAAATAGTTGAGAGTAATGATACCTGGAGGGAGAGGACCCAACACTGAATCAATGTTATAACTAGGGCCGGCAATTTCAGACACGGCACAATGACACGATACGAAAACGACACGAGATAAAACGGTTTGGACCGCACGTTTATTAATTATACCATAAATGGGTTGGCGCGAATAACACGAAAATAAAAGGGCTGGATTCGTGTTAACACGTTAAACACGCCTTAACACATTTAATTAAACGGGCCGTAAACGTGTTGACACAGCACGACACGACTTGCCTATTTATAACACATTTAAACTTAAAAATAAAAATATTTGAAATATTTATAGTAAGTTAGTATTAATTAGATATTGTGTTTTTGTTAATTTTTTTTATTGGCTTTTTTAAAAAAAATTATTTTTGTTTTAATTTTTAGTTAGTTGGGTCATAAACGTGTCATATAGGTGTTGTTATCGTGTCAACCCATCACGGTACGTTTAATAATCGTGTTAATCGTATGGTTCCGTATTATACGTACTATAGGCGTGTCGTGTTTGTGTTTGTATTTTTTACATGTTTATTAATCGTATCATATTTATATTCAAGTTAAACATATCATGTTATAAATATGTAGATACAAATATGACATAAACATAATTATTGTCACCTTCAGCTATAACAAGTACAAACATGGAGAGAACCACGGATGACAGAGATTTGCGACGATTTATCTATCAATTCCACTCATAGGCCTTTTCCAAGCTAAAGAACTACAGGCCTTTTTCGGATCTTATTGTTATCATTATTTTTCTTTTGTGATCTACTGTGCGGAAAAGGAAAAGTCAACTAAGTACCACTGTTAGAATTATGGTCCACCTAGATTTTGACAAGGACAATAACAATTGGACATAGTTCTGACTACCCTTTCTTGTCATTAATTAGTTAGGGTAATTATATATTTTTAAGTATTATTTTTAGTTCAATTTATTTTCTGTTTTTCAAAACTGTGAAGATATTTTTTAAATTAGAGCTGTTTCAATTTTATTTTTCAGATTTCTTTAAAAAAATAAAAGATTATATAATTTCTTAAAAATATTTTAAGCATTTAAAATACATGAAAATAAAGCTTATGTACCCATAATGTCCTTTTTTAGTGGATATACCCATGACGTCTTTGAAGTAAAACATACATATTTCTTTTAAAAATATATATTTTTTAGAAACTTTCAAAGCTATCTTTGGCTTTTCGCTTTAGATTGTGTTTGAAAATGTAATTAGAATTAATAAGTTGAAATTAAAATACTATAACATATAAGAGTTTTACATTATAACATATTTTTATACTGTAACATGTGAAAGCTTTATAATGTAACAATTGAAACCAATAAGTTGGAGCTAAGTTGTTAAACACACTCTTATTTGTTGTTCAAAAGAGACGAAAATGGTGAAATTGAAGCATGTTTGTAGAATTTCTTTCTTGATTTTCAAAAACATAAGAATAAATTGTTAAAAAAAAGTAAAGAGTTTTATTTGTAATGAATATTAGTATGGGTTATAGGTTTTATACTAATCATTACTCAACAATAAAAGGGCTTCTTCTTTTTTTTTTTTCCCTCCGTAGATCCATAAGCGTGCCACACGCTAGCCGATAGCCACAGATAAACCACTCATCACTTCCCTAGTCCCTTTACACACAATTCACACAAGAGAATTTAAACAAAAGTAATACTATTTGTCCGTGCCTTTTTACATATGGTAGGTGCTGCTTGTAAGATTTATCTGGCTTTTACAGATAGGGCCATCCTTTACGAAAGAGTGGAGGAGGGGCTGGTGGGTGGATTTGCAACATCACAACGTTATAAAACATCTCTTTTAACAACGAACAAGCCACCAATTCTTTTGACGTAGATACTACAATAAGCAACAAGCAGTACTATAGTCGATGGTGTCCAAGACCTGCTCATAATGGGCAGAAACCACGCGGTGCGAGGTAGTCTATGAATTATTCTCTCCCTAGAAATAGTCTTTGCAGTCAATGTTATTTTATAAATAGTATTTAAACTCAAAAAGTATTTCATAAATGGCTCCTCTTTTAAATTTTAGATAGACAAGATTAAATATATCTCATAAATGGTCCTTAAACTGTCTTCTCTCTATAAATAGTCCCTATGTTAAAATTTGTATTATATTTAGTTCCTAAATTAAAAAAATCATCAAAATTAGTTATGTTATGGAATAAATATATAGAAAACATTAAATATTTGAAGTTATAAACAATTATGGTCCTTAAATTAAAAAAATGATTTTATCTATTAGACTTATGAATAACCCCAAGTAAAAATATTATTTTTTATTTTTAATTACACATAAAATAATAAAACAAAATAATCGTGAGATACACTATGGTATATTGTGAATCGGATGTAAAGTTTAATTGCTTTTACTCTTTTTTTAGGGAATTTTTGTTTTTTTCAGTTTAGTATTGAAAGATTTCAAAATAAATAGGTAAGATTATACGAGTATTGTCTTCTAAGTTGAACGTGTTAGGTTCTAACATTTTATTTTGTTTAAAAAGACTTTTGTAATTAAATTTGTTTGTAATTTTGATTTTTTACTAAGAAAAATAAAACAAAAGCGATAGAACAGTAGGAATATAAATAGGCTAATATTGGTGTAATAGAAAGGATTGTTTTAAATTTATAGACTGGTTTTTAGATATATAGATAATTTGTTTGTAATTTTGATTTTTTACTAAAAAAAATAAAACAAAAGTGATAGATTAATAGGAATATAAATGGGTTAAAAGGAGTATAATGCAATAGATATTTGTAAATTTTTAGACATTATTATGAGATGTATAAATAATTTGGGGACATTCATCAGTATGGTGAGGCAAAATATGCTCACTCGAGAAAATTATTAAGGTTACATACTTTCATATTTAAATAAATAGATTAAAAATGTCAATTATGTTAGCAAAAGAATTAATTTTGGTATTTTTTTAGTGTACAGACTACACATTTGGTAAAGCTTCACATATTTGACATTTTTTATACATTTATTTAACAATATAACTAGTTTTGACGTATGTTTTTAATTTAGGATCTAAATATAGAAATTTTAAATAAGGACTATTTATAGAGAGAGAACATAGTTCATAGATTATTTATGAGATAAAGTTAACTTTTTTCATCAAAAATTTAACAAAGGAACCATTCACAAAACATATTTTAAGTTCATGGACTATTTAAGAGACAAATTTCACTATAAGGACCAATTTTAAAGAGAGAAAAAAATTCAAAAACTATCCATGAATTTATCCCAATATCCTTGGTTGCTATTTGTTGTTAAAAGTGTCCAGCACCATTGCCAGTGCTAGTCATATTTTGTGAGCAAAGATGCTTTAACCTAACTATAAGGGTGTTTGATAAAATTAGTTCTAATCAAAATTTTTTGTTGCTACAATGTAAAGCTTTCACATGTTACAGTGATTAAAAAAGTAAACTACAATATAAAGCTCCACATATTACAGTTTTCAATTCAAAAGTTTTAGTTCTAACCGCACTTCATAAACTCAATGTCGGCCTAATGTTTAGAGAGGTTAAGCAATGGTTTAGGGCCCCAAATTTAGAAGGCCCCCTATTTTTTTCCGTAAAAAATAGGTTGTATTTGAATTAATCGTATTTTAAAAATTAAAAAATATTTTTATTATCATTTCCTTTAAAAACCAACATATTTTTTGAGAAATAAAAAATATTGTTATCTACACGTTAATGACTCGTATTTTTTAAGAGTATTAAAGTACATTAAGATTTTTTAGGTAATCAAGCCAATTATGTATTTTTTTTTTCTTTTTTTGCATGTATTTTTCTTTTTAAAAAAAGAAAAATTAAAAAGAAAAGACATTGATCATTTTCTTTTAAAAAAAAAAGGACGCCTCCAAAAAAAGAGACTTAAACGTCGTCTTCAAAAAAAAAAAAAGTGCCAGATCATTTTCAAATTTCAACTTAATTACAATTTAATGATAAAATAGTTCAAAAAACATTAAGAATAATAAACATCAAAACACTTAAAAAATAATAATAAACGTAAACAAATATACATATATATATTAAAAAGAAAATACTGAAAGTCTAAAACACTCTCATATCTCTATGCTTTTCTCTTCATAACAAAATCTCCAATAAACACTATTTTCTCAATTCCTCAAAGCAAAGTCTTCCCTCAAAAAAATAATAATAATAATAACAAGACTACAATTACTATTTTCTTCTCAACAAAATCACTGAACATAATTTGTTGCTTTGTTATTGAATGATATGCCAGATTATTCTCTTTTTTTTTCTACTTTTAAGTTTTAATATAGAACATTTTATTAAAAACTATTTTAAAAAGACTCCTTTTAAAAAAGTTTGCTTAGGGTCCAAAATTTATTGAGCCATGGCTGCCCAAACACCATATAATATTCTTGATAGCTATTCATTGTCAACACTGCTCACAAAAGTAAAATTCAAATAATGTGGGTGGTGTCCCTAACATAATAAATATCCCTGATCCCACAATTCGTTGTCAATGGTATGGGCCCAGCTCACAAATTGCGAGGAATGGTGCCGTGCATAATAAATACCCTTGAAATGCACTGCATTTTGTAACTGATTCCATCCCACCTTGGCATTGTCCTAAAATTCAACATCTCTGATATGTTATGTTCTGCGTTTTGTTCGCCCACTCTTGACTCACGGTTGTTAGAACCTTTTCATGGTTGTTTTCCTCATTTTCTTTTGTTACCAAAATGGAAAAGCCCATAACAGTGTGAGATATTTACGCGATTCCTCGACCACCAAAGGAAGAATAAAAATTCATACTTATGCGTTCAAACATCCGTGTAAGTATGTATTTTTACTCTTTTAATTCGAATATCTGTGCGTTAAAAATTATTTTAAGTCAATTGGACAAAATCCGCATAAAGATGTACTTTTAGTTTTATAATTACAACATTTATGCGTTAATTAATTATTTTGACCCAATTCGTCATAAGTATATAGTTTGAGTCTTTTAATTATAACATTTGTGCATTAAATAAGTATTTTGAATCAATTCAACAAAAACTACTTAATTATGAGTTTTTAAGTATTTTTAATGTGTTTTGTGTATTGTAAGTTATTTTACTTTAAAAATATTTGTTTAATGTCTATAAATATATAGTGCCTAAATTAATTAACTTTACTCTAATTACTTACCTGTAGAAAATACATGCAGTACGTGTTACACCTGTCAGCAACGAATTGCTCCATGTCAACCCAAGTCAGCAGGACCCAGCGCGTCAGTTGCTAGCAATCCGCAAGCGAGGCGGACGTTGCTTGCACTGTTCAACCTGATCCGTGCCTGGCTTGCACTCGCCTCGCTTGGCACGTCACGACCTCCTCCACAAGCAAGGGAAAAAGTAGGCCCCATCGTTAACGTCGGACATCAGATTGGATTAAATTGTGTGCGCGGTCCAATGAAAGTGTAGAAAAGGCATGACTTTTGTGACCATTCGATTTTGATTAAACGGCTGGTACAAAAGCAACGCCTGTGGTTAAAAAGCACCCTCTCGAGAAATTGCCTTCTTTTATTGGCAAAATGGAAAAGCCCATAACGGTGCGTGATTTGGAAGAAGATTGCATTTTTTCACAAGACAATAGGCAAGCCATTGAATTCAGCTCAACGGCAATCTTGGGGTGACAAGTCATGCAGAAGTTTCTGTATGTAAATCAAAGTCATGCCTCGTAATTTCATGGCTTTGAAGTAATTCCAAGCGTTGTTAACTTTTTGGTGTTGTAGCCTTCGTGCAAAATAGGAAAATAAAATGCAGATGGTAACTTCAGTGGAGTGAGAGTAGATGAAGTCGTATGCTGCTAAATAAGCGGACTAACATTAACCTAACTATAGACTAAAGTCTAATACATGCATTAACAAACCAGACATGGGCGCCTTTTTAATGGTCTCTTTGGTTCAGTTAAAGAGAGAGCTACCAGTTATCACATATCCTAAACAGTTGCGTCTAAAGCTTCCTAGTAATTTACATTGGTAAACACTTTAGAAAGTGTGAGATTCTTCTTCTAACACCCGGCCGCCTTGAGGAAGTTGTCAAAGGGACTAGCAGGTGGAAGCCTCATCGACAACCACGGATCCTGCGCAAACACTGCTCCTTGAGCAGGCCCCCCTTCACTAGTTATCTGCACGAACATCGAGAGAATTAAGATAGTAGCTGCGAAGCTATCTCACTTTTAGATTAAAGCTTAAGATTCTAAATTTTGAATTGATATGAGAAAAAGCCACATGTATGGGCCGTTTAGTATTGTTTTCAAAACAGGTGAAAATGTTTTTGTTTTAGAAAATTAGAATTTTTTTAAAATTGTGCTAAGTGTTTTTAAAATTTGTCTCGAAAAGCAAGTAAAAACATTTGCAAAAATTATGAGAACATAACAAAACGGCCCCATTGTCTGTCTGACCTTATGGAGGGTTTTGCGGCCATCTGCAGGAACTGCCGAGAAGAATTTCTCAGTGGCTTTGTTTCCATGATTTTCATGGGCCAACCAATTGGAGAGCTTCTTCCTTGTGCCTGTGCCAAGGGCTTCGCACTGGCTAGTCATGGCATTGTATGGGAGGGGAGATGTGGAGACAGATGACCCCGCTACATGCCCGGCAACCACTAGTGCCTAAAAATAGAAGTCGCAGTATATAGGCGAGTTAACAATTACAATGTTATATGACGGGAGAGAAAAGGTTAAATGAGAAGGGAGTGATTACTGATTCCAAAAGCTGCCCGACGCTGATAATGTGGGACCCAGTTGTAGAAGAAAGCATTCTGGGAATGAAGCGAGAGATGTCTGCAACCGATGGCTCACTTGTTGCTTCTTCCTCAACCAACGAATTTGTTGGAAGATCCTGAGAATCAGCAAGAATATTTAATGACAATAAATTTCATAGATTTGTTTGTCTTAATAAACATGCAACATGGCAGTTCACATGTAAAGTCGGATGTTATCAATACTATAATAATTAAAAGAGCATACCCCATCAAAGGACAAGGATTCCTTTGAGTGAGCAACCATCTGATCATGATTGAGGTCCAGTGCTGATCGAGGGCCGAATGTGAATGCATCATCAGCTGTGAAGGGCTCCGAAAGTTGCTTTAAAACGTCTCCAGCCTCCAGCTTAAGAAGCAGAAACAGACAATTGAGAGAGAGAGAGAGTGAAACAATTTGTAATTCAAAGTTCTATTGTCCATTAAAAAATAATCGTACCTTGGTGACGTTCGTCAAATTCTGAACTAAGATGTCTATCACAACGTTCTCGGATTCATAGATTTTGTTCCGCAACTCGATTAGAATTGATGTAGCCAGCTGATTATCAGCAGCAGATCCGTATTCTCTTACATCCGCATCAGGCTTTACATATACGTGAAGATCATCACTAATACCAAGATAGGGATCAACCTGTGAGAGAGAGAGAGAGAGAGAGAAGGTTAAAACCAAGTTTTAAAAAAGGGTTATAAGGATAGAGGGTGGCACACCTAGACAACCCCGGCAATACATATGTGGAGGTTAAAAATAAGTTGTCTAAGTGCACGCAATACTAAAACTTAAAGTCAGAAGCTTTTTTACACCAAAAAAAAAAAAAGGAAATATAATCACCCAAAAAATTGTGATATTACTCACATCATGTGGAATTAGTGACTTGAGAAAATCATTCAGATCAGTAATGTGATAAATTTTAGCTGCAAACATCAACATGGCTATTGATAGAACGAATACAGATCTTCGGCATGATGGAGGCAACATCCCTGTTAAGAGATATAGAGACATACTAATTAAAAGAATGTGATTTTCTCAAAACTGAAATACCAAAGAGTTTCACCAAATATACCATTGTTAGGATCGAGAGATGAATTCCTGAGAGACAGAAGAAGCTGAAAGAATTGGACCACAAGATTGTCACTTGGACTCTGCAATGTTCACAGATTTGAAACCTCGTCAGTGATTAGCCGAACAACCATTTGGTGAGTTTCGGTGCATAATGATAAAACCTCAGCTATTTCCGATTAATTTTTTGACTACATAGGTTAAGCAACACAAACTTCATCTAAACTTTAAATAAGACACTCACTCTTGCTTGTTTAACGATGAGCATGGCGAGAAGAGATATGAAGAAAGGAAAGGAGATGGCAAGGCAGGTGATATGTATCTAATATATTACCTTTAATCGTGATGAAATAATTGTTAAAATGAAAGAATGTGATACAGCTTCAATATTGGCAGGAAGATTATCTGGAAGATTGGCTTGTATCCAAAAAGCAGACAGCAAGTGTGCCACTTGGTCCTCACTAAGCCTCATGACAAATGGTTCCTGAGCCAATCAACAAACCACAAAAAATAATAAACTAGACCTTCTGAATTCCAAATAGACTAGCACTATCCGGTTATGACTTCTTAATTATTATAAACGCGAGAAAATTGCTTACCGCCTCATTAAAACCAATTGAACTGGCTTTTCTGTCAATAATGGAACTAATCTTGCAAAAGTTGGGGGAATTCTTGCGGCCACGACCCTGCTTGCAGTCTTCCTCCATGCCGTCCCTTTCTTCAAAATCCTCATGACTATTATTCCCGTGCTTGTCAGCTTTTGCACCATCCTTCTCCCTTCGGAGCTTTTCAAGCCTGGCCGTAATTGAAGCAAACGCAGATGCAGTGCTAGAGTGCCATCTTCTTGATTGGTATAGAAAACCAGATCGCAGAGAAGCAACTTCATGCCGAGGACGATTAGAATTTGGAACGAGAAGAATAGAAAATATTTGGTGTGCTCCCACACGCACTTCCATATCTGGATGTAACATCACCTTTAAAAGTTGGACAAGAAGAGACTCTGGAAACACCTATATAAATCCCAAGGTCGTAAGAATTCAATAACAGATTGTGGAAGCCTTCAAACACAAAATATTACTCATCCATAAAAAAATAAATTAATTAAAAAAAAAGAAAGAGACAAAAAATAAACCTTTAATAGTACCAAACTATTCTTACCTGTTGTGTACGTGAAGAGACCAAGGCCAATGAGATTGAATGAGCAAGAATTATCAATGATCCAATGGTCGACCTAGCAACTGTTCCTGACGGCAGCCTCTCCAAAGTTATAGCCATCAGGTCAAATAGTGTCTGTGCATTGCCGATCTGGTAAAAAAAAAATGACAGGCATTTAGGCCCCCATTTGGTTTCATTCTGAAATTTTTTGAAAAAGTTTTTGTACGTTTTTCAAGGCAAAAATTTAAAAACACTCTCAGCATAATTCCCAAAAAATTCCTATTTTTCAAAACAAAAACATTTTCACCTATTTTAAAAACAATACCAAACGGCCCCTTAGCGACTAGCACTGCAAAAAAAGATAAAAGAATTAATCTATAGGTGCCATAAAAAGCATCAAAGTTACCCTTTTAGCAATTTCAAGTAAGCAATCTTCAATGGAGTTCTGAAGCACAACATTCAAGTTGGACTCTTGCTCTCCAACAGACTGAAGAGTGGCTTGAAGGCTCTTCTTTAGATGCCTGCAAAGATCAGAGACAAACCCAATTTCCGCCAGCATTGCTCCCGACCTGATTTGCCTGGCTAAAGCAGTAGAAACTTGGACCACATAAGATTTGAGTTCAGGATCATGTGAAACATTTTTGTGGTCGAGATGGCGGATCACATAAGTTAGAATCAACTGCTGGTTCCCTGAAACAGAAGTTAATATTAGTTACTACAACCGAACTTTAGGAATAAAGTGCATGAATAAAATTAGGTGGAAAAATCGAATTACCAGAGTTCTCCGTAAAGTAGGACATGTCCGACAAAACCAACATGGCCAACCCTTGCCTGGAAACCCAATGACGTCCGGAATCAAAGTAGATGAACATTGGGTCCAATACTTGGCGCATTGTTGTGCTCTCCTTGGATAACTCAACCATTCTCTGAACACAAATCTGAGCCCATACTTTTGGTGTCTCTATTTCTTCTCTGAAAAGGAAAGAAAGGAACTAAGATTCTTAGTAATTGCATCAAGTGAAGGATAAGAAAACAAGCTGTATTTGTAGGTTCTAAAAGATGATTACCTCGTCAAAAGGGAAGGATCCTTAATCTCTGGCCGTGGCCTAATGATACTGCAAGGACTGGTATCGCTACCGATTGCACCGGTTCGGCTTTCACTTCGAACTACTTCATCCAACCAGTTATGATGTGATTCTGCTCTCTCATCATCTTCTTCATTATGGGTATCTCGCTCATAGTTATCTAAGGTGACATTTACAATCTGCATATTATAAGAACTACTTGTTAAAAGACTTTTGAACAAGACAATTAGAAAAATTGGATAGGAAGGCATATAAATAAAATACTGCATAAAAAGGCAACAAAACATTTCAATATAGAGAAAAATAAAAATATATATGTACAAATATATGTGAGATCCATTTTTTTTAATTTAATTTTGGTCACTTATTCAGATACGTGCACTTTACTTTTCAAAAAGGTAACCAGAAACATTTAAGATCCTCATAATGAGATACCGAGTCTCATATTTAATGGAAAATTAAGGAAGATGAATGTACATTTGTGCTGTAAAATTTATTATGAGCAGAGGCATATAAAATCATATAATGGCTTCAAACATAGCCTAAAAGAACTGACCTGATCAAAATCAACAAAAATATGAGAGAATTCTGCCATGAACCAGACCTGCCAAAGAACAGACATGTGAACGTCAGCACTCAAATCACTCTATCGGATTAAAAGCCTAAAAAAAAGAAAAAGTAAAGAACTTTATGGTCAAAAATGAATTCACCATAGCAGAAAGGCATTGCAAGCTTGACGCCCTCAAGCAGCGCTTTTGATGGTCGCCTCCTCTTTCGCTGGCCAACATACATACTTTATGTACGAAACTCTCAATGTTGTGCGTGTAGGTTCCATCTGCCTGTTCATAAATCAGCCCATCAAACATAAGATCATGATAGACATTAACGACGACTGACATCGATTACAACAGAAGAAAAAGCTATTTTTGTACGATAAGACTACATAAATCTTCCAAAACCAACAGATCATTCTATGCAGGAAACCTTTGAGGCTTTATTAATTGCATTAAAGAGGCATAATTTACAATGATTCTCCATTTTTGACAGAAATTTGCACTGATCTCACTAGTGAAACAGTTATTGTCTTCTTAATTATATGTTGATTGAGACTTCAAGGAAGTATAAAGCTAAGTCGTAATTCACATTCACCTGACCATAGATGAACCTTGTAAGCGTTTGGCATCCAAGGATACGCACAGCGTCTTGCTTAGAGTTGTCTAGAAGTTCATTAACCACATTCAATAAACTAACAGCAAAGTAAGCCCTGCAAGGTGCAAAAGATATTTAACACCACAAGGAAAGGAAGGAAAGAGATATAAAATTTACTAACAGGATCTCAAAACTATTAAAACCAGCACCACATCACAACTTGAACAGTTATCCCAAAAATTTATACACAACTTCTCCCCAAACAGAATAAATAAATAAAAATTTATTCAGTGAATGACCAAAGAAGCACGTCCTTGATAAGAACAGTAGTTTTGGCATTGTATTTTATCGCCAAAGCAACATAGTCACCGATAAATCATCACATAGCAATTGGAATTCATCAGTAAAACAAAAACTGAAATAAAACCACCAGCACTTACATCTGCTCCTTGCATAGACAAAGCAACTTGCTGTAAGTGTCGGTAACAATATTGATGAACTTGATATGCACACATCTTAGCTCCTTGTAACACCTCTCTTCAAGATATTTTGCAATCTATTGAAAAAGTTGACGGTCAAAATGCTCAGTAGTCAGCATTTGGCTCACGAATTGCAAGACATGTAGAAGGATAACAAGAAAGTCCTTTCTAACTACCAAAAAGCAAGAAAGTCCTTACTTTTGGAATCCGAACAGGGTTTCTGGCAGCATATTCACATAGCTTAACAATTTTCCTTTCACTCGGAGGGCCATCCTGCAAAGTTTTGACAGACTCAGAACTTGCATTCGGGCTATCAATAAATAAAACATATACGATAGACAAGGCTGTTGACTTTAGATGGATAAGCTACTCTGGAATTTAACGATGCATGTAAAAATACCATTTATTTTTATACATGGATACAATCAAACCTAACATGGTTTCAGACACTTTCTCTCATTGATGCCAACAGGAAAAAAAAATACAAGAAAATTAAAGCGATTACTTAGGCTGCATAAAAATTTTAAAAAAATTAGCCATGACGCCAAATAAGAAGAATTCTGCCACGGAATATGAAAAACAAACCACCACCCAGACATAGTTTAGGACCATCAAATCACATCGGAATTATACCGCATGGTAATTTAACTAAACATAAACGCAAGGCTCAGAACATAAAGTTTATTTTTCTTACCATACCACAAAATTCTGCCATAAATAAACAGCTTAAAAATGTTGTAGTCCTTATATACTTTCCAAGATCTCAAAAAAAGAATCCAAAAGTATGACTTAAAACATCGATATCTATGTCGTGTTTGAAATAATGGTTACAACCATTGGTTTAAAATGTGAACGGTTAAAAATCTGACATACAGTAAAAAGCTACATTATAATGCTCACATGTGCTATTGTTCTCAAACCCAAATTGATTGTTTAAACTACTCTACCAAACGCCTATAAAGGAACCAAGGGTGGATTATCGACAATTAAGTGGTCAGATTACAAGAAAAAAGCCATGAACACGAATATAACAAATTTTTATAAAACATAAGGTGAATAAATTGAAAATGTAAGGTAAAAAAAATACTAACCAGAGATTTAGGAAAAATTTCCGCGAGCAGTTTTTTGTAGCGCTTGACGGGTTTTCGAGAGCTGGACCTCAAAGCAGGGCAACATACGCACATGCTCCCACATGCTGGGAATATCGTTCTCGAGATTATACCCATTTCCTGCTAAACAGACAAACAAGAATGATGGAAAAAAAACCCCAACAAAAATATTTCATTCAAGCCCATAAAAACATGCATAACAGCTAAAAAGAATACCCAACAAAAATGGTTACAACAAAAAAGAGCTCAAAACAAAAAAAAAGTAAAAAAAAAAAAACACATCAAAACACGCAAAGGCATGTATAATGTGTTATCAAGTTCTCACTTTTGGTAAATTTCAGAAAAAAAAAATAACAAAAAATAACAATGAAAGCATTAAAAGGAAGAACATGAAAATGTACAACAAGAAAATCGTCTATTATTCTATAACAAATGGTAAACTACTAAAAAAGGAGAAAGCTTTAAGGGAAAGAGCGACTTTTTTTTCTTCTCCAATAAATGATGAACTACACAAAACTGCACCAGGAGAAATGAACGCCAAAAAAATGGCAAAGACCCGAAAAGAGTCACAGAGAAACACATCAAACCTCTAACAAATGAGAGAAAAAACGCACACACAACACAAAAAAGGAGGAAAAAAAAAGAACCCATTAAAGAGAAGAGAAAAAAAAAAGGGAAAAGGAAGGTATTTTCAATACCTTGGCCTGAGAGGCAGATCTGGGGAGTAAAATGAAACAAAACCCAGAAAGGCTTCAAACGGAGAGAGATGGAACCGTGAGGGAAGTACCAGTACCGAGTGGCGAGTGCTTTGGAGGAAGCACAAAACGAACAAAAACAAAAGGAAGGACTTTGAAACTGAACCTGAATTGAATACAGAGAGAGAGAGAGAGAGAGAGAGTGGCGCGTGGATTGAGACGAATTGAACGGAGCACGTGATGAGTGTCAGCTGGTTTTCCTCGCTGGAAAAGAAGAAGAGGAAGAAAAGTGATTGTGTCAGAACTTTGTAGACCAAAGCAAATATGACTGTGTTTCCTTAAAATAAAAAATTAAGACATACCTTTGGTAATATTTTTATAGCAGACAAAAATAGTTTTATTTTAAAAAATAAAATTTTTTTTAGTAATTATATTAACGGTTCAAAAATTCTAAAAATGATACCAAAAGTTTTTATTACAGAAAAAATCAATTAAAACTTAAAAATTAAAAATTATAATGTATAAAAATTTTATATTATAATATATTTTTATTTTATTATAATATATAAAAATTTTATATTATAATAACTTAATTTTATTTTTTTAACATGCTTCGTCATTGTTTTAAACAATTAAATCATTTTTAATTGAAATCGATATGACAATAGTAATTTTAGCATCTCAATAGAAAAATTACATTGTAATGCAATATTTTCTGTATTATATTAAATTTAACATTATATATAAAGTGTTTGAAACTATGGTTGAAATCATTAGTTTGAATTATAAACAGTATAAAATTCTTACATGTTACAATAAAAATTTACAATTTAAAATTCTCACGTGTTGCAGTCCTTAAACTTAAATTAATTATTTAAACTAGTCTATTAAACACCCTAATAGTGTTAAATCTGACATCCAATATTGCAAATTTCAATTTTTTTACATTTAATTTACTTTTCATATGGTCATTAAAATGCTGTTAATTTTATATCATTCTAAAATTGAGACTTTAATTTAAGTAGTTTAAATCTTATTTTATTATAACAAAAGGTAAATATAACATCTAAAATAACATTATGTATAGAATATTATGTTAATATGTTATTTTTATTATTTTTTTGGCCAAGATGACAATAATATTTATATTAAAGATGGTCTTGGATTGTGCCTACTGTTAAAGTTTTTCTTATCCTACAAAGAAATCACATTATTTTTCTTAGAAAAATTGTAACTAATAGCAAAATTTTAAATTTCTGTTGCAGAAAATAACACATTTATAAAAATTTTTGTAAAACGAATATGAGTATGGGTAAAAAAAAAAATGAGTTTATTAATTGGAACATTAGTAAATATTATGTAAATTAAAAAAAGAAATAAATTAAATATGATTATACACTTATAATTTAGGATTTTTTGAAGCATATCCTATTAATTTTGAATTTAATAAAACTAATCGGAGGTACCAGGTAAATCTCCAATTTACCAAAATTTGATCATGGATAAATATGCGATTTACCATCTAAATTTTAGATTTATCAAATATAATCACGTAAGTCATAGATTTTATTCAATAATCTCGAATTTGCTGCTATTTACTAACCCATCACAAAATTTATATTATTTATTTTTATTCCCTTCAATAAATTTACGAATTTCTCCTTTGTTATGGTTTTTGAACCTCCTTGAATAAGGCAATGAATTTTAAATAAATAGCAACGAATTGGTGCTAGGTTTTCCTTTCCTGCTTTTCACAGCCTTTGCATTGTAGACAAAGTCCCTGCTCAAAAACTTTTCACCTTAAGCTGCCAGAAAACAAAAAACAAAAAAAAAAAAAAAAATCTTGACCTTTAATTTGAACTCTCTTTTGCCGCCTGTGTTTATTTGACTTCTTTATTTCTCCTTTTGTTGCCTCAATCTCAAGCGAAAAAATCGATGGAATGGTTCTTGAACAAGTTGAAATATGAAGCCTTTCTTATGCTCAAAAAAAGACCAGGCTGAACGTTGCTCTCATTTTTCCATAAAAAGGATCAAATGTTTTCTTTTGGCAGTATGTTCAAACCAGCGTTTGAAAGCTACAACGGTAGTTGTCCACTTTTTCCCCATTTCTAAAAACGTAGAGGGTGTTTGGAAGGATGGTAGGAACTAGTGATTAGAACCACTTTTACTGTAGCATGTGAGAGCTTTACACTGTAGTAATTTTTTTTTATTGTTACTGTAGCATGTGAGAGTTTTATACTGTTCATAACTGAGTTTGTGGTAGAAACCGTAGTTTCGACCACTTAGCCAAACATGAACGTAGAGAAATGTTCGGAAACTTGGCTGGTTTGGATTTAAACAATAAAATACTTTCATATGCTATAGTATAAAGGATATTTGAATACGAAAATAGTTTTAAAACAAAGTCAAAAAAAATTATTGATAGTTTATTGTGACACATATATTAAAATAAGGGGCGTTTGAATATGACGCCAAGTAGAAAAGCCCTCGAGGAGATCGTATGTGATTATTTTTTTAAGATTAGTATCCTTGGCACTTCTGTTCTTTGATCCTAATGATAAAATTTTAAGAGTAAATAATACGGATCATGTGCTATTATTAGCACAAGAATTCAGTACATAGATCACATGCACATGAAGAAGATGTAATCTTGTTTGCAATTATAGGATTAGGAGCATAACTTTGGAAAGCTTGTGAGAATCGTATGTGACAAACAGAAGCGTCCAAAAGCCCTTAAAAGGCTGTTGGTTGGCAAACCCACAGGAGAATTTTTTGTTTGAAGAAGTTGGCACTTGGTAGTTAAAAAAAAAAAGGGGCAATTGGTTGGACTTTGCAAACCGTTTTTGACTACTTTTAAACAATGTTGGTCAAAAGGATTCCAAAATTTCAATACCTCGTTAGCTTAAGCCATCCATTTGGTTTAGGATGGTCATGTTACTCACGTATGTTCTAATTGTGTATAAGCCTATTTGGAAACACCAATTTAATTTAGGGATGTTTATCTTTTTATATTCTTTATTTTGTGTTAATTCAAAAACTATTTTGTGGTTTTTAATCTCATCAAAAGTATACCTTCAGATTAGATTTACTACACACATCTATACCTTATCTCAATTAATAGTTAATTTTACTTTTAAAATGACCAAATTACCCTCAAGAAAAAAAAAGAATCAAAACTTAAAAAAAAAACACTTATTTTTTATGGTATTTTTATATTTGTCAAGTAAAAAAAAGACCTTAGTATAAAGTTTTTTTAAGTTTTAAATATTCTCTTTTTTTTTTTTTAGTTTGAGGATATCTTGGGTAATTTATTATGTCAAATTGAAGATTGATCAAGAAAATATATAAAATTGTGTATTAAATATATTTTGAAAGTATAAATTCGATGAGATCAACAGTTAAATGTATATTATTTGAATAAACCTAAAATACAAAGTATAAAAAAGTAAATAACCCTATAATTTAATTTATTTCAGTTTGATTCAATTTTGTTACTAAGATGTTTGGTATGATGGTTAGAACTATAAACACTGTAATATGTGAGAACTTTATACTGTAGCAATTTTTTTACTTTTATTATAACATGCGAGAGCTTTATACTGTTTCCAACTAAAAAATCGGTTATAACCAATTAATATCAAACAGGCTATACATTATTTTATCTCACAAAATTTGAATTAATATTCACGATCCAAAAGGACACTCCAAAAGAATTTTCGTCCAATGTGCAAGATTGAGCATGGCATACTGCAAAAGGGCCACAATACCATGGCAGTAATAAAGCTAGTCTAAAGTGTGAAACAGAACTAGACATTGGGGTTCTAGATAAAATAAAATAAAATAAAATAAATAAACCTTTCCGAAGAGTCTAATAATCATTCCTTTATACAAATATTAGACAAATTCTCACATTAGACAGGGAAAAAATATCTTATCCATAGGAATGGAATTCTAAAGTCTCAAATCACATTAAAATTATATAAAGCTAAAAAAAATATAGTAGTTTAACCGAATTTAATAAAAATCTAATTGTTTAAAATTATTTGTTGTCGACAGATAAATTTTTGTACCCTACCATATAATTCTACATTTTGGCAACTATATCAATATCCTCTGCGACTCTATTACCTTGATGTTAAAAATAAACCTTGTTAATCTATTCATCATTGACCCGTTTTGAGCTGCCCATTCCGCCTCGAATACCGGGAAAAGCTATGGTAGCCCCTAGGTGCATTATAAGATTTGTGCATCCAGCCAATCATAATCTGTTTAGCAGAAAATACATTTCATCTTATTAGGAGTGGAATTTAGTTGTTAATATTTTGCCAAGCAAGACCGCAGCTTATTATAGCCCTGAGAAACCAATATAGATGCTCCCAGGTCCCCAAGTCGCTTTCCTAAATTCCATGTTAAGCACGTAATCGGTATCTATTAAATTTAAAGGGTTTTGTCTTCGTATAGGTGGGCAATTAATTAAGTTTTGGCTCATTGAAAACAACCCAGAAGCCATAAATCAAGGTATAATTTTTTAATTCGCATAATGTACAAATAGCAAGGACCTAGATCTTGATTCCTTGAATTATACCTTGAACAATTTTCTTCTTTGTAATATACATATATATATATATATATATATGTTTTTTAAGTTTAAAGACTAATGAAAATACCTCTTGGATTTTGCTACATAATATAAACTTTAATTATTTGCGGCGTTGCAATAAAAGAAGTGTGGGGTTAAGTAACAGGTGATGGATTTAATTTCGACCATCCACTTTATTGTGACCAAACAATGGAGCTAACCAACCAAAAACATCATGAGATGGAACACTACATTGAGGAAAAAGTTGGGCATAATTTGGTGTAAAGTCTTTCCAAGGTGGTCCAGCAGTTTGGGAGCTGCTTGGCCTGTAAAAGGACGTACATACATGACAATGCACAAACAAGTTGCAAAGATTTATTAATTTTAGAGAAATGCTGAGTGCAATGGAAAATCTCGACCATTGATACGTGTTGGTCCAACTGTGTAAAAAAGATGGGTCCCACGTTAATAAACACATTAGCTTTTGCACTAGCACCAATTGCTGTGCATTTCGTATTTATCACTTTTTAATGTATGCCTACATTTCCTGTTTGGGTTGACAAAAGGTTAAGATTGCTTGGAAAAAGGAAAAATAAATATAAACGTCTTTGATGCTTGAGAAAAATTTTCTAACCCCCAAAATCCTCAAATGCAACTGTTTTTTATTTTCAAGTTATGGTATTATTATTCTCATAAATGATAAAATGAACAACAGTTTTGTTTAAGGTTATTGCATCTGAAAAGCGAAAATTCTCTTCTAAGCTTGTTTGATTGGGGTGGTCTTAACCATTATCTCAGTTATAAACAATGTAAAGCTCTCATATATTACAGTAAAAAAAAGTTGTTACAATGTAAAGCTTTTATATGTTACAGTAAAAACAGTTCTAACCAATGGTTCTAACTACCCCACTAAACACGTTTATTAAAGAACTTGTCAAATAATTCATCCTAAATACAACATTTGTATTAAGTCCCAAGCACAGCGAACTAGTACAACAAAAAGAAAATTGAGAATAGGATTTTTCCCATCAGACTGTTTAGCTCTTTCTTTTTTTATTTCTTTTCAACAGGATAATTAGTGACCTTGAATTCTAATGGAATCTTAACCAAATTGTGACTCCAAGAAAGAAAAAGCAATAACATAAAAGATAACCATGATTAACTTCCACATTCACAACACATTGGAGGACCCACAGGTTGGATTTTATACGCTGGCCGTTTGTTTCTCATATATTTCTTTTGGGAATGGCTTATTAATGGTAGAGCCACCAAATATGCACCGAGGAATATGGATCACCCTTGTATTGGTCCCTGCATTCTGCAGCTTCACCAACCATGATGCATTCCATTCGTCAGCTCAATTGGTTTCCCGAGACGGGCCCCCACTAGGCCTCTTTATTTTTTATTTTTTATCTTTTTTTTGGAGCAACGGAGCAAGGTCAAGGGTCGATAATTGTCAAGGGTCATCTATCATTTGCCTCTTATTTGGCAGATAAATAAGATTAAAGGTACAAGAAAAATAATTTCCATTAAGATTATAGTATTATTATTTACAAAACCATGTCTCAATATAATTTATAATGCATTTTTTAGACAAAATTTTACTATTGATAACAAGGTTATAAGTGCATTGAGTTAAATAAGATTGCTCAGAGGACAAAGGCCACGCTGGATCATTTCCCACCCCCTCCGGAAACAGACAAAAGATCCTCTGTGCGCATGTGTTGTGACCATGGTAGAAGAACAGTCCAAAGGAAATAAATTTTTCAATGCTCCCAAGTCCTGAGAATGGCTTCCAATACACTCGTAAATCATTGTGTCCACTCTAGACAAAAAAGTGGATCAGTGGCTGTTCTTATATTATTAAAAAAAGCATAGGTACATATGAGAATTCAAACACCCTTAAAAAACAGAAAAGAAGAAGAAGAAAAGGCGTTATTCAAGAAGTGGGTCTTACATCTCATAAAATGGAAAAGTCTCCCTACACAATAACAAGGCATGTAGAGCCCACTTGTAACAAACACAAGTTCGGTTTGACCATACATTTCTACCGGTTATTTGGTGAGTGGTAAAGTTGCTCGATCTCCTCGACAAGATTTTGCTAGCGCGGTATATCTGAGTACGTCCTTCTCTATTCCTCACCTTTTCCGACAGATGAAATAATAATACACAATAAAAAAAAAAAATTGATCTAGCATCTTTGACCAGAGTTGCATATGCAAACTGTAAACCCTTTCAAAGGGGAAGAAAAACTTGCATTTGCAAGCAAAATGGACTTTATACAAGTTTCATTGGAGGGAAAATCAAGAACTCACACACACCTCCCTATACATAGCATTGCACATTGATCACCGCTTGAGGTAGTACTTCGAACGCAAGCTATCCAGTTTCTCTGCATGCTCAATTGGAGTTGCCTCCTCACAAAATACGTCGTTCCATAACTTAACAAAATCTGCTCACATGATAACGGAATCAGTATTCAATGGTACTACCAACCATCTAGAAATGTGCAACACATACAAAATTTAGTCCTAGAAAGTAGATATCGGTAGATAGTTTCAGGTCACCATAACATCAAAAGGGGTAAAGTGGTAAATAATGCCAGCATGATCTTTAAGAGAATCTGGCTTTTGGAAAAATTTAAAGCGTCATACCACCACCACCTCATGGATAGAGAACGCCTAGCATATCAAAACTTCAAGAAGTTTAATGCAATAAACCGTACCTTCTCTGTCCGTGGAAGTGAGACACATGACAAGCATGTCAAACCTTGGGACCTTGGTCAAATTCTCCAGATAACTAACAGCTAGATCCATTTCTTCACTGTCAACAAGGAAAAAGGATGAGTAATTTATTAAGCTTAATAGAAAAACAAGCATTCCAAGGTGAACTTCTCTTGCCTGAAAAAAGTTGCAATACACTTCACAATGTCAGCTAGAATTGGAACGGTCAGAGAATTCTTGAAGATCTGAGGTAAAGCTCCTGGAGATACAGACTAACAAAGAAACCACAGTAATTATACGAGTATAGATGCAACGAAGAAAACGTGGACAATTAGATGACCTAGAGTTTCTAAAAATTTGTGAACAAGTGATTTTTTTTTCTCCTTCCAAATTGATTAAGGGGTACTAGACAAACAGGAAGCCCTTCTATGGCTGTGGCATAAACTAGCCAGTTCATCACAATGTCAACCTGTCAACTGTGGAATAAGAAACTCGAATTAAGGAATGTCTTTAGGGGTCATCAAAAGAGCATCTCATAAATGATTTGAAAGGAGAAAACGAGTTTTTCGTCTTGACAGTATATCTTTACAGTGTACTTGAACAACAATTAAAAAACTAAACCATGATAACTGTATTGCAGACCTTCAATAGACTAGCCTGTAAAACGCGATCACCAGAAAGCCCTCGCCAAGAAACCTCGAATTGATAAGCTGAAGTTGGTGGCGTAATTTTTTTTGCAGTCCCATTCATTGCTAGCGATGCAGCTCGAGATGCGAGCTCTTGTACTGATGCCTTAGGGTCTTTCTTTTTAGCTACTTGCTTTATCTGCCAAAGGGAGGGGGAAAGTGCGAGTAAACGTGCATTCATGGTATGGCATTATCAAAAATCGGAAGAAACAATTAGGATAAGTTGTGACAGTTACCGTTATAATGGCATAACAAACTAGAAGCATTTAACATTGGGAGACAAAACAAATATCGATCAGCAGGGGAAAAAACAAATTGTTGATACCTTGGGCTTGGTGTAATCTTGGTCTACAGCTGCTTCTGTCTTTTGAGTAGCAATTTCGACAGGCTGGATTTCATTACTCTGAACTTTGGTATCTTTCTTTTCTACTTTCTGCATTTTTTGTACAGTATTTTCCAGTGCTACAGAAGCCTTCTGAAGAATTACCTGAAAAAGAGTCATAATTTCACTTTTCTTTATTTCCCCCCATGCTTTCTGATATAAAGATATAAAGATAGAATTAAATAAATGAACAAAGGATAGTAATTTCAATGGAATCCATATATTACCAATTTAGCCATTACCAAATATGCATATAATTAAAACTAGACGACCCATAAACCGCACATATGGAGACTAACAGGATATGCTCCTATGAAATCAATTCTTCAGAAACACATAATAGCTAAATATAAAGCCGCAATCTGTAAACAAGAGACAGATAACAAATCCAAGGTGCGTCATCACTGAGTGATGAAATAAAGGATAGATATGTAGATAAACACAATAACATACTGCTAGAAGTCTTTGGTTGAACAAAGAGAAAATGAAATGCAAGGTCAACTATTCTGCAAGTGGCGAAGCTCATTTGTATCTAATGCAAGGTGAAATTTGCCCAACCAAATATATGGCTATACATGAAGGTCAAGAAATACTAACTGCACATTAAAACTACAAATTTTCCAAAGTGAAAAAACATGAAAGTTGAATACTCTACAAGAAAATAGTACTAACTTTGCTTCTATTTGCATATGATGAAATAGTAGATACTAGAGTTTTAAATGTCCAACAAAAACAATACGCTATAAACAATCACAATTAGCCCAATGACTTGATCTTCAAGAAGATTATAAGAAGACAATAGAAGCAACATCTGAAAATGAAAATAGACTTACTTTCTCATACAAAGATTTGGCCTCAAAATACTGTTTCTTGATTTCCTGGTTGTTAGGCTCCAACCGCAAGGCAAATTCAGCATCTGCGGTTTGCTATATTCATTACATCGAAGAAAGATTACAGTGGTATAACAGTGTTCTATATCATACACAAGGAATGAAAAATAGACATTTCCTCCGATATTTCCGTTTTTCAAAGTACCAATATAGAAACAAGAATGTCGTATCCTTCTCAAAATATCTAGAAATTTCTGTGAAAATTTCTGAAGATATCAATATTTTGACGGAAATATCTATTTCCGCAAAAGCTGTAATGTAAATGACAAAATATCAAGAAATTTTATAGAAATTTCCATGAAAATATCGAAACAAATAATAAAAAAAATATCTAAACTTTACGTAAATTTTTTTAATTACTTTGAAATATAAGATTTAAGTTATTTTTATTTACTTTTTAATATAGTCTTTTATAAATTTACTTTTCAATGCTATAAATCTAATTTTTAATTTATTCCATATACTAATACTTATGATTTAAAATATCAACTCTAATCTTAGAGTCACTATCAATCACGATAGACTTTTAATTTCTTTTGATAAAGCTTCTTTTGTCTTTTTTTTTTTTTTTATAACTTTACGAACTTTATTCTTTTTCCAAGAAGCTCCTAGAATCCTAGAAGCTTTTTTTGATATTGATATTTCTTTTATCTTGTATGAAACTGTAGATTAAAGTTTTTATATTAGTTGCTTTTAAAGAATTTATTCAATTTGAGATCATATGATTATCATTTATCATATTATGATCACTTTTTATCATTTATATTCATCACATACTTAGTAATTTGGGTGAAAAGTTCATTTAAACTTTGTATTATTAAAAATTTTAGAGTTTTTAAAGTCTCATTTAAAAATAAAACGGTTTAAGATGGCTTTCTATATTTTACGTCAATTTCTATCGATATTGATTTTTTCGTAAAATTAAAGTGCCGAAATTTCTGTCGATATCAATATTTTCATCCATGATCATATATCAATATCAGGAACCAAAATCCAGTTTGCTTGCCACATACCCTCAATGCATTCTTTAAGTTTTCCAAGTTCTCTTCTAGCCGTCGCTCGCCTTGAATATGCCTTGATGTAACGATCATCCATGTTCAAGGCCTCAGTACAGTCATCCTCAGCCTCTTGGAATCTAATTGATAAAATTATTATGCAAAAAAAGAGTGTGAGAGAGAGGAAGAAGAAGCCTTTAAAGCCTTACTCTCACGGGTGTACCCGCAATGTAGATGATTTATTATTCCCTTTTTCAGTTAGGATAACCATAATATAACACCATAATCATTTTGGAAGTGAAAAGTTTGTCCTGAATTTATAAATTCTATACATTTAATAAAAATTATACGTATAAAAAATTTTGTCAGCAAACCTCTTGTGTTTGGAACAAAACTTGCCTTTTTAGTTTAAGATATGCCATTGCCCTATTTGCATAAGCTACTGCAGTTGGTGACAATGCGATGCTTCTTGAGTAACAATCAATAGCTTCCTTAAACTTCTTCTGCTTAAAATACTCATTGCCCTGTCATAACACCAACAGAGAACTTAACGTCTAAGATGACCAACCAATAAAATTTGAGATAAAATCCAATAATGGAAAAACTCCTACCAATTCCTTCTCCGAAGCTGCATCTGCATAACTGTCTTCAGAAATTGAACTACTTGACACTTTATTAAAAGCGTCGTATTGCCTTGAGTAGTCGTATGACATTGAGCTATTTGAGTATTCAACTGTCGAGGATTTTCCAGCTGGCTTCCCATCTTTTCTAGCTTCTCCAATCTTCTTGGAAGATGAAACCTTTACAAAGTAAGAGTCAAGATTACACATATGCACAGTGTTGGCCAACTACTAATTATGCTCGAGTTATTTTTACACCCACTAATTACAACTTCTCTACTGCACGTATTTGGTTTGAACTCCCTTTCAAAGAGGAGAAGGGGAAAAAAAGAAAAGGGAACAACTTTCAACATCTACGCACATATTAAAATCTTGAACGGGAAACATAATATAGATATATATATATATATATATGGAAAATGTATTATACACACACACCCCATCCCACTCCCACAAAAATTAAAAACTATGAATAGAACCTAGCAAAAAGCCAAATTGTCAGTAAATGCATAGGTTTCGTACAACATTGGGATAGTAAAATACCAGTAAGATTGTTAAGTTCAACAGAATTACCGATATTTCCTTGTTGGAAGCTTCAGCTTTCATTTTCTTGTCCTTGTCCTTGTCTTTGAGGGAAAGTTCCCAATCCTGCAAATCATTCAAAAACCCCTGGAAATCCTGGGAGTAGTGAAAGAACAAAAAAGGCGTTCAATGTAAAATCAATAACCTAATGTCACCCTTAATAATTAATATTAACCAAAAAAAAAAAACAACTTATTTACTTGTTTATGATCAATTTTACCAAGCAAAAACGTAGTAGCCCTAATTTCACGTCAATGTTCTTAGCATACTACAACTGCCAACCGAAAAATCTTACAATCTACGAGCTCGTTAGTATTACTATTGTCTGTTTCATTTTCTTCGCTAAATTCTTTTCTTTTTTCCTTTGATTTCTCGGACACCAAACAAGTAAAGAGAAGAAAAGGATAGAATAGTGATACCAGAGCTTCGTCGCGACCGTGCTTAGTTGGAGCCCTAGCCATGGTGATCTTATGAGCTCGAGTTCCGATGCTCAGAATCTACAGATTGTTCTGGAAGGGGAAACCAAAAGATCGAAGAAGATGAAAGAATGTAGTGAAATATTTTATACAAATTTAATTAAATTAAAATTATTAATTGTGATCGGCAAAACGACGACTAAAGTTTTGTGTCGTCTCAATGGCAAGACACTTCATACATCGGTTTAACTCTAAAAACCGACATGTCGTTTTCTCATTAAAAGGGTGATGCAGTCCAAGTATGAAAATGACATGTCGTCGTCGTCATTTTCAGGTTGACAAGATCCATTTGTCAGTTTACCTGATTAAACGACATGTCGTTTTAAGATTCCTTGCGGTTAAAAATGCCGACAAGATCCATCTGTCATTTTAGTTGATTGACGACATGCTAGCTGTCCTGTAAAATATTTATGTCGTTTGAGGAAAAGACAACATGCCGTTTCCATGGATAAACATCACGAAGCAATATAATGACAAGCCAATTGTTGCATAACTGATTAGGTTGTTTTTGTCACGTGTCGTTTGAATGTGTGGTGTTGTCAAAGAGTTTGCTGTCGTTTGAGTTGGCAAGCAACATAAGCTTGCAGCTGTTTTCGAATACATGTGCACTGTCGTTTTTCTCCTCGACGGCATATCGTTCTTTATCTTTGCTTTTTTTTTACAACACTACTTTGTTGAAACTTATTTCCACATCCGACTGCTACAATGCCTAAACTCTCACATATTAAATATGCTACAATATAAAACTAATATGCTATAATATAAAACTCTTACATGTTATAATATTTTATATTAACTTTTTGGTTTTAAGTAAGCTCCTAAACACCCTCCATAGTTTCCATCCACCCGTAATGAAGTAGCTCTTTTTTTTTTTTTTTTTAAATGTCCGCTGTCGTTTCAACATTGTGTTGGATCTAAAGCTTTATTGGTATAAAACCGACACGCATACATACCTTCAAACACAGAAATTTTTAGGTGGTTTAATATAAACTCGTTTACCAAAGATGGGAAAAAAAAATCATGACCATCATGAAAATGCGTCAACATTATTTGAATTTCACATTAAACACCATTTTCTGTGCTATCAACTATGCTAAACGATTAAATCGTCAAAAACGACATTAATTATAGCTTGTATGTATTGCTGCACTCTAGCGTATAGAAGTTGGTATATTAATAATCACACATTATTTTTCGTAAAATAAAATTATAATCATACCTTATTGCCTTAAATATGGCCTCCGGCAGTTCCATATCTATACGTCAATGCCGATTGACACTCTTTGTAGTTCAATTGGGAGACAGATCTAGTACACAATTATACAAATCCTTCTCATTATTATTTTTTTCCCCATGATAACCAAAGCAAGCTAAATATAAATAGGCAACTCGACAAATTTAACAGGCAGCTAGAGGCCTCGTCTTTTGATGGATTGCCTTGTAGCACTGGAGACTGCAAAGGGGCAGCTTCGACTCCGAATCACGGTACTTGTAAGGGTTCGTACAGGATGGACCGGCGCATCTCTCTCGAGGAGGTGGGTAACTGAATTCACCAACCAACCAAATTAGATAAACAAGGAAATGAATTTCAAATAAAAACATAGAAGAAAGATAAGTTGTGAAATCAAAAGTAAAATACTAAATTTCACCTCTTTGAAGCTCAAAAATTGTCAAGAGATTCATGAGCAGGAAGCGCCAGGAAACCAAATATGAATTTGAAATCACCAAAAATGGCATGCATATTTGAAAGTGATATAATATAGTACCTGCAAGGCTTGGAGTCAAATATAGTTGGCAAGCCCAATTCATTGGGGAATGTTACTATGGTTCCTGAAGGACCCATCACCCATCTAACCGAATCTGATGCTAATATCATGGCATTTGCCGCCTTCTCCTGCAACAATTGAAAAAATGAACAGCAATTAATAAGAATGTTTTCTCTCACATGATATGGGAAACCAACAAAACTGTTTCTTTTATGTCACCATTACCTGTGCGAGATCTTCTTTACGTTTCTTAATCTTGTCTTCCCTCTTCTTCCTCGTTGAATCTTGGCCTAGGATCTTTCTGATTGCTTCAGCCTAAAATCCAAGAAAAGAAAACAAACACACAAGCAAAATAGGTAAAATTCCCCATGAAGACAAAAAAAGGGTATAGAAGGAAGCCAGACCTCAGATTCCCTTGCAGCCTTCTCTACTTGCATCCTGCGTCTCTCAGCAGCCTCAGCTTTCTTCAGTTGCTGCTCCACTTCAGATAGTTTCTCCTTTTGCCCTGTTAAGAAAACAAGCAATGGCACAGACGTTACGGAGGTTCAACATGTACCCCAGAAGGTGCTTCGAAAAGTAAAATAACCCAAAAGCATGAAAGAATACATCACCCACTTCTGGGCGGAGCAGGAGGCAACCCATTGGGGAACTCAATAAGAGTTGCACCTAAGCTGGATGAGACATCCTTGCCAGTTTGTAGAGCTCGGTGACGAGTAGTGACTGCCATCTCCTTATTATGATCAACCACTGAATCAACAAACTCCCTCAGTTTTTTCTTCTTACTGCGAGGCTCGTTATCGGAAATAGTTTCTTCATCTTCCACATAATCAGTATCATCTGATACTCTTCCTGATCTGGACATCTTAGTTTGCTTCTGTGATCTTGACAAGCCATACTCCAGATCATTATAGCACTCCAAGTTCCAGTTTGATAGCTTTGAAGTCCTTCTTTGTTTCTTGTTTACTATTTCCTTGTCGTTTTTGTATTCTAAACTGTAATCACTGGCAACCCTAGAAGTTCTGAGTTTTTCAAGATACCGAATCTCTATATTGTCATCATCTTCATCATCAACTGCTTCGTCTATCAAGCGTTTTCTCAAGACCCTTTTGCTCTTGCGAACAGGTTCAAACTTCTCCACATCCTCCGAACATAGATTTTCATCACGCCCCAAAGAATTTGCCTTCCCAACATCAAACAACATTTTAGAATCATTCCATGCATTCCCCTGCAAGTTATTCCTCTTGTATAAAGTAAATGAGCGACTTTTATCCGGATCCTACACCAAACGAATTGTTACTTCAGAGTCTCAATCAAGTATCTCACAAAACATAAAAGTTCAAACAAAATAACATAATCGCAAGTGCTTGCAAGTTACATTGAAAAGAAGAAGAAGAAGAAGCCAACAAAGGTCGGATGAAAAATGTAGTTTGGTGATCAAAACAGCTAATTGAATAAGAACTCTAGTAATTAGAACAGTTAAGAAGTATTGGGCCAAATTCAACACCTTTGAGAATGTCATCCCATGAAAAGGATTTCGGGGATCACCCTAGCCCAAAACTTTACCACCAAGGTGAAAGAAAATGTGAAAAACACAAAGGAAAAACGGGGTTTTTTGAATCCAACTGCACGCCTCCGTAGACAAATATTCGTGCGGTCGCACGGTAAGACAAAAGCCACCCACGGCAGCGCACAGAGTGAAGCAAGTCGTAACGCGAGGAGAAATCTCGCACGGCCACTCATTTCAACATGCTGGAGTTCGTGTTTTGCAATTTTTTAGGGTTTGTTACCTATTCTTTTGCAAACCTATAAATAGATAGGTTGCATTCTTTTCTGTAAGAGTGAAAACTTAAAAAGTTTGGTTAAGAGAGAGGCTAGAGAAAATTCTAGAGAGAGTATGTGTAATTTTCTCTTGTAAACTTCTTTATCATTGTAGTGAATTATTCTGCAAGGACTGAAAGTAGACATAGCTCTCACATCGAGAGTGAACTACTATAAATTTCGTGTATTTTTGTTTCTTTTTCGTTCACATAGTTTTCATTCTCGGTAGAATTAGGGTTTCTAATTTGCAACAAGAACAAATTCAGGTGTAGCTTTAAAAGCGTTCATGGCCCATGAATCATGGGACGTTCATCTCCTTATAACAAATTCCTGCTTTTGTTTCAATGCAGCGAAACTTTAAATACAATTCAATGTCCCAAAAAAAACTTTCTAAGTAGAATTTACAGAAGCAGCCAATGTTACCTGCTTTAGCTTTTGTCGAGGACGAAGGGAATCCGAAATATGAAACGATTTTGTCATCGACGACCCAACAGCAGATGCACCATCAGATATAGATTTGGCACGAATGGGTCGTGTAACACCACCACCACCAACTTTAAGCTTAACTTTTTTCACTCTATTCTCACTATTCAAATCATGAGAATGACCCACGTTGGTTGTGCCTGTCCAATTTGCAGGTGCAAGGACACCTTTGCTGCTCCTTTGAGAATCAATACCACTGTGTTTTTGCTCATGACTGCCTCGAAAAGAACCATTGTTAGAAGCTTCAGCGGAATCTACAAATCCTCCATCTTCATTTTTTATCTCATTCTTGGCAGATTGAGATTCCACATTATTACTAAACGAGGCCCTTGAGCTGCACAAGTTCACATGCATTTCTTTCTTTCGAGTAACCGAACCATAACCAATATCTTCCTCACTAGACCCTTTGCTTCCATCTGACAGGGAAGATACATCATGGTAATCGAAGGGAGGCTGTGAATCATTCCGAGGCCGTCGGGATGTACTACTCCTTTTCTTTTTCACCGCACTGCTTCCATCACTTACCCCCAAACCTCCAAACCCTTCCATAGAAACCAAAAGACTTGAGCAATTTTCCTAGTGTCTTCAAGGACTCCAAACAGAGCTAAAGAAGAAGGGAAAAAAAAAAGAAGAAGAAAGAAAGAAAGAAAAATACAAAGCTCAGTAAGTCATGAGATGCTTTAAAGAAATAATTTAAAAAGAAAGAACTTAAGCAGGCATTTAAAAGCCATGGAACTTTCTAAATATGCACATTAGCAATGTTGAATTATGTGAAGCCTAATGATACTACACCCCTTTTGCCCATTGACCGTAGTTCAACCTTCGCAGCAAGGTCGACCAGAGGAGCAGGAAAGTGGGGTGGTAGAGGCGCGATCGCCCAAGCAAATTTCCATTTTAGGTTATTCTACTTAAGTATTCGTCTGTCTTAATTCTCATGCTCAGTAAGAGACAGTTTTCTACCGAGAGAAACACTCCAAATATCTTGTGCTTGTTCTCTTTTAGTTCGTCTGCTTGTTTTCTTATTGCACTCAGATAGTGGGAATTGGGTCTTTGAATTCCTAACATCCAAGACAGTTTTTCCTCTATTTCTCATTAATTTATCTGCCATTGATTACTAAAACCTGAGAAAAGAAGTCCTTAATCTTATACTTCTTCATCCTAGAGTTTTACAGCAACAACAGAGATCAAAATGGATCAGACAGACATTAGATTAACCATATATGGCAGTAATTTAATAAGCAAATACAAAGCCACGGGGCAAAAAAATAAAAATAAAAAAAATCCAAGCTTGAATCACCAAATTAACAATTTTTACATCTTTTCCTGGTGCAAGAAATCATTAACAAGAAAAGAATTCTTCTTCAAACTTTATAGAAACGGCCCCTCAAAATTCATAACGGCGCAACACAAATCAGCCAGAATTCAAGGCAAATTCATAGTCAAAATTTAAAAAAAAAAAAAAGCTCTACCTAGTGGGGGTAACGAGGAAATCTTGAAACCCTAAAAACAGAGTGAATAATCAAGATAGATTATGGTGGTTTCAGAAGAAAGAAGAATGGGGGATTTAACCAGGTGGGGTATCGTGATTGGAGAGAGAAATTCGGAGCGAGGTGATGAAAGTAGGGTTTAGGAATAGAAGAGGAAAGAGGGCAAAAAAGGAATCGACAATAATTTTCACCATTTTTCTTGTTCAGTGATTGCCGAGTGGTTTTGTTGGGTCACAGTCACAATCACAATTCACGACAATCAGCAACCGACTTTTGGTCAAGTACGGGACGAACATCCTTTATCTCTCGCGGCTACACTTAGCCATCTCATGGTTTGGTGGGCACAAATTCCTTTGCAACAAAGGAGGGGAGTTCCTGCTAGGAGATTTTTAAAAATGATTTTTTTAAAAATTTTTATTTGATCAATGTTTATTTTTTTTGGTTTTTAGGTATAAAAAATTAGTTTTTTAAACATCAAAACTTTTCAGTTTTTTTTTTTTTAATTTTTATGTTGGTTAGGTCTCTTTTTTCAATACAGTCTTTTTTTTTTTTCTGAAAAAAAATGATACAATTTTAGTGTTTAAAAAAAATATTTTTTTAATAAAAAAAAAAATCATTTACTTAATTTAAAATTTTCTTTAATCGTTTTTTCAAAATATCCCGTTCGTGCTCAGGTGAACACCTACCGCCTACTTCAGGAGAGAATTAGGTCCAGCGTCATTTTTTTTTAATCCTAACAATGTTTTATACTATTTTTTAAATTTTTTTAAAGTATTTGATTTACACTATTTTTAACCTGCAACATGTTTAAATTTTTCTTACAATAAATCTAATCATTCACCTCTTTTTTTTCTTTTCTCTTACTTTATGTTTTACGCCCTCTCTCTTGTCTCCCTGTATCTCTTTATCTCTCCTCTCCGTCTTTCCATTTCCTAGAGGTGATAGGTTTTAATTTTTTTTCACATAACTGAGAAGAATTAAAAGTAGGATCACATAAGTGGTATTCATAAAATTGGTCTGTACTTTAGCCTGCCTCTTTTCATTTTCTTTTTCTTATTTTTTATCCTATAAAATTTCTCAGGTTGGATTCGAAAGACTATATTATTCATAAACTAGGTGAATTTGACAAATATTACTACTATGGTATTGCTTTTGACTTCTATTAATTTTATTAAAAAAATTTAAAACATACAATTTTTAGAAAATAAAAAGATAAAATCGACCTTAAGTCTATGTTGATGACCTTAAGTTTATCACTAATGACCTCAATTCTATTATTGATAGGCTCAAGTTTATCATTATAGTTTTAGAGCAATATAGATAAAGAAAATAAATTCAAAAACCAACTCAATTTCAAGCCACTAGAGACTACAAAAACAGACCAGCAACTAAACGTCTGTCGCCCACCATCATCCCTCTCCGCCTTGTTTCCACCAACATGGATGACCTTGTCTTCTATTACTGATGACCTCCAGATCATCACTGATGACCTTGAGACCATCACTTCTATCATTGATGAATTTCCGTAAAAAAAAAACTACACGAACAATAAAGCAATCTAGTTTATCAAAAAAAATTCTCCAAAACCACTCCTTAAAAGAAATTAACAAAAAAAAGAGAAACAAAGAGGCTATTCTCTTCGATGATAAGCTTTTTGACCAAAGGCCATCGGAAAATCTAGGCAATTCGTTCTATATCATATTGATTTGCTAATTTGATCCGAATTTAAGAAAGAACCATACATGGGCCTTTTTTTCCCTTCTTTAAACTATCGATCACAAAACTAGAACCAGTAAATTCCACACAAATTCAACACCAAAAAAATCAATTGCCCTAAAATTCACAAAAATGAACAACTGGGATCCGTGTACAGTCAAAACATAAAGTAGTATCTATAATTTATGTTTTGACTATACATGGATCCCGGTTGTTTATTTGTCCCTAATATTATTGGAAAAAAAAAGGGTGAATTACGGCAATAATATTACGTACCTTGTGGTGGAAAATAAGGTACGTAATAAGGTACCTGATATCTATTGTATCTGGTATTTGTTTTGATTGTGTATGGAAAATAAGGTCCGTAATATCTATTGTGTACAGATACAATTTATATAAGGTACGTAAGAATAAACCCACATTTTTTTGTAAGTTTCTAAGAAATAGATCATTCCAATATGGTGATAGAGAAAACTGTCCCTGCACCCATATGTTGTGCGTATTATGAAGCTATACATTCATTTTGTTGTTTGTTAAAACTTTATATTGTTTTGTAGTAAATGTCTACACGAGAATATTGATATATTTGTCCATAAAAAATAGGTGGGATTTAATTTTTCAATAAAAGACAAAGAAAGGAAAGAGAAAGAAAAATATTTAGGAGTAGCGTTGACATCGCATCTAATAGAGAAAGAGTCATGTTTTAAATCACATAGCGGCGTTGAATACCACATGTGTTATTTGACATTGTTAAAAAAGGTACAGTTTTGGAAAATAATATTTTTTCTAAAATAAATATAACTATAAGATATACAAATGCATGCAAAAGAATAGCTTAATATGGAAGTACTAACCTGGGTTGTCAGCAAGGAAACGAACATCAACCCACCCACCAGAAGGAACAGAAACGGTGTTCCTTTCAACGGGGTCAACAAGATTGAAATTTGCAGGGTCCTTTTGGGGGGTCAACGTTTCCAAAACCTTGACCAACAACAAAGACATTGTGACCATGAAGATGAAGAGGGTGGCTCTCAGCACCAAGAATGCTAGTGCCCTGCATAACCAACTCTACGCTTGTGTTAAATGGCAGCACCACAACTTTTGTGCCGTTGCTCACAATGGTGTTGTTGGCATTAGGGCCTTTGCAGGTTTGGTTTTTGGGGCACGGATTGCTTCCATGGCCAACGGTGAAGAAGAAGCGTTTTTGAACCGTTCGCGGGACCTTTGTCATGAACTTGTCGTTTGCCAGGCTGCGGAATGTCTGGCTGAAGTTTGCAGTAAAGGCGGCATCGTTGATGGCGGGGAGAGCTGGTTTTAAGATGGGAAGGCCTTTCGACGGTTGTTGTGTGTACTCTAAAATGCCTGCAGTGGTGGTATTGTCAATTGTGCCTTGGGTCTAGCTGACATTAAAAAAGTGGCATTTGGAGAGTGGCTTTTGGTTTTAAGGAGCACATTTGTGGTCTGTCCTGGGGCAGAGAGGAGTACGTTGGTTTTGAAACGGTTAACATATACTGCATTGGATTCAACTATAGTGAGGCTATGGTTAGCTATGCTGAAAAAGAGATCATCATTGAGCGCAGCATTGATTAGACGAAGCAGGTAAGTTTTCCTGGCTTCACTTTCAGCTTGAATGTGTCTGTGAAAAAAACAGAATAAGCATTAGTATAAGAAGTACTAATTAATCAAGCCCGAGTTTTTTTCTTAGTTTTTTTTTTTTAATTTTTTTGTGCACGAATTTGTTCGTATTTGATTATTTTTACCCTAGCTTTTTAATTTTAGAAATTGTTTGCAATTGTGATCCAATAGATAACATATTTCAATTAATGAACGTAATGCCACATAATTTTTGAAAAAATGCAGCCAAAATTTTTTGTTGGATTGCAAATAAAACCTTGAACATTTTGATTTGTAGCTTTTAAGACCCTATTTATAGTCAATTCATCAACGTTAGTTATCGCTTAGAATGTGAAATTTAGGGTTCAAAATGTCAAAAGCAAAAGTTTGGGGTCCAACTTGCAAATGACAAAAAGTCTAGCGGTGCAAGTGCAAGTTATCATTTTTTTTTGGGTTACTTTTCTTTAAAGTGATACCTTCAGTAGAGCAATTGTATAAGAGTCCGGGAAGTCCATTTGTTGTGCATGCATCAGAGACATTAGGACCAGCACCCGTCTGAAGAGCCTGAGTGATTACTGCTTCTGTATCAGCATTCCACCACTCACCTGTAGTCTACGATAGTTTCATTTAGGTCCTAAAATAATGTACATAATTAAAAAAAAAAAAAAAGAGAGAGAAAACTTTGTGAATTTGGCAATTGTTAATTTGCTGGTAAATTTGCAATGGTACCAAACAGGATAGGGATTTCCTTGTGTGGTTTGGCATAAGCGTAAGAGTCTCCGGGCTTAGGGAGGATAGTTATGGCACCAAAAGACTCTTAGTCATGAAATGTGGGCGTGCCACCAAAGGGTCCCTCTTTGGCCTACAATGGCAAAATTGTACACATAGCTCTGCCCAGTTCTAATGGCGCATTGGGTTATATACGTCGGTCCATCCGTCCACCCGCTACGAAGTAGTCGAATTCCGTACCTGTTTTCATCAAACAACATTCAACAACCTTTCCCAACATGGTGAAAACAAAATTTTAATAGACCAATAGAGTTGTTGTTATAATAACTCTTCAATAGAATTTTGTTTTGAACCAAGGTAGTTATTTTAGATTCGTTTGTTTTGTACGTAGTTTTTTATTATTATTTTGATGCAATTTTGGACATGTTCTAATATTCAAAACATGCACTAGCCAATGCCCTTAGTTAAAAGTGAAAAGCGACAATTTAATTTTGATATCAATGAACGGAGACATTGTTGGTGACATGATTGACAACTTCAACCACCACTCTATCACCTTCTCTGGCGATTATGGGAGGGCCAGGAAACTTCCCATTAACTGTTATACTGTTCTTTGTGTGGCACAATCTCGTGACATTTTGCAATCTTATCTGCCAAATCAAAACGACAACCATTTCTGTCAGCAAGTTAAAAAAAAAAAAGGTAAAAAAAATTTGCATAAGCCACAAAATACGTTAAATTGTACTGTCACAGACATCAAACTTTTAGTGCCTTGTAACAGCTTCATTTTGTGCAACGGCAACCTCAGAAAAGAACCAAAGATGACTCGCGCAAAAAAGAAAGGCTGCAAAATAAAATGGTGTTGGAATAGGAGAAACTTCCATGTTTTTTAGACCACTCTCTTTTTCTATATGTTGATGAATTATAAGTTGAGAAAATGACAAATTTTTGCTATTAATTTCATGATAGAGTGATTCAGATGGAGAGTGAGAAGTGATGCTTATATAGGCATTTTAAACTGTGTTTTTGGTTGATTTGAGATTAAGCACAAGTTGGCCCAGCTAAATCCAATTGGAGTGTTGTAAAAGTCAAATTTAATTTCCTGATCTCCTCTCTGTTATTATTATTTTTTCCCGCCATTTTTTTCTGGGTCCTCCATGTTCTTGTCAATAATTTTCCCCCCAAAATCATGCACATATAATTATGTTAGATTAAGACCATTTAGATCTATAATGCTCATGTTTCATTTTTTTTTTCCTCTCTCAAGTTTGCAAGGGACAAGAAAAAAAAAACATTTTGGTATCTCATGTTTTAACATTGCATTAGTTCTTTGTTATTTGGAATATATTAAAAAAGGTACATTATAGTTTTTTAAGGCATGTTATGGTACCCTTATCCTGTAATTTGTGATATGAAGTGTCCAATTTATCTTATTATCGTTGAATCCCTAATTAATTAGGTAAAGTTTTTAAAGAAAATAAAAACAAAAAATGAAGAAACTCATGAATTTGATTTTGTTTGATAAGCTTTGTATAGCTTTTGTTTTAATTTTCGTTAATTTTGTACGAAATCAATTTGAGGTTTATTAATAAAAAGGTAAGTTGGACAAAGCATGTTTCAAAAACAATGCTTAAAATATCATAATTATATTTTTGAGAACTATTTTAATATCTTACAAATAGTAAGGTACCAATGTGATTTTTTTTTTAAACTTAGGTGAGGAATTTCAAACTCTTTACCTTTAGCTGGAGTCCAGTGTGGTTTTATTACTGCTAAGCTATGCCTGTAGCCACAGTACCAATGTAATCTTGCGCTCAAACGCAACATAATGAAATCATAAAAGCGCAAAAAGTAATCCTCCTCCATGATCATCTTCCATGTTAATTTGCAAATTATAATTACTCTAGTATGTGTGAATACGAAAACATTAATTCAACATTTGTTGTCCTAAATACCAAGATGAAGACACAAGCTTCTAGCATAATGATCAACCAATTAATGCTTTTTGTCCATGTTAATGTTATTGGTAATCATTTTCATGGGAAAAAATTGTGTTTCTTGGTGTTTATTTTGTTTGGTTGGTGAAGGAACAATGGCTTTAAGACCTTGGAATACGGCATCTAAACCACTTTTCTTCAAGCAAGAAAAAGTACAGATTGAGACGGTCCATTTTGTTTTCTGATGCAAAAGTGGATTTGTTACGTCAAACTGTATTTACATTAGTTTATACTAACGAACGCATCTCTAGACCTTGACCATAAAATACCGGAAAAAAAAAAAAACCAACCTCTTACCTTCCCCCAAATTTCCTCATTCCACATTGCACATGGGACCGGACAAAGAACAAAAAAAAGAGGGTAAAACACTGGGTAGGATATTTTGCTTGTGCCAATATCGGTGCATATGCTAGAATTGCCTTATATGAGTCCATTTATTTGTCAATACATGTATATGGCTAGCAAAATAAATAGACATATAAAGGTAATTACATAAATAGTCTTTTTTGAGAAACCATATGGAGACAAATTTTCGACTGCATGGATTTATGCCACTCAAAAACTATTTGAAAATATTGTGCAGTGACAATATGGTCAGCAAAATTTATAGACATATAAAAATAATTACATAAATAGTCTATTTTGAGAAACCATGTGGATATTGTCACAAATTTTCCAAAAGATGGATTGATGCCACTGACTCAAAAACTATTTAAAATATACTATCCTCAAATTAGATCTTGGTAAATGTTACATTTAGATAGCAAATGACTTATTTATAACTAGAAAAGCATGTTATGTAATGTTAGTAAAGAAAACATTTATCGTGTAAATATGATATTTATATGCTCTTCTCTAAGTCAAGTAGATTAAATATTATCAATAAATGTTACCTTCACATAGTAAATGACTCATTTACAACTTACACATTATATTTACCCGTTTTTATATTTAAGTCAAACAAATTAAATGTCATCAGTAAATAAATCATTACAACTTACATATCATATTTACACGTTCTTATATAAAAGTCAAACAAATTGAACTTATTGGTAAATTTTATGTTTACATAGAAAATTATTCATTTAGGGCTAGAAAAAAAGAACATGTTACGATGATAAATTGAACATTTACCGTGTAAATGTACATTAAGGATATATTTAGTATTTTTAAATATAGTGTGATAATGTGGCATGACATGCCCTATAATTATTTATTTTTTGTGTGTCATAAATCAATTCAATTTTTATTTTTGTGGCATATATGTAAAGAGCCTAAATGTATGATTACAAAGCTTAATCCTTACATAGAGCGTATACATGGAGTGCATATGCCTAAACTTGTAAGGAGGGTCACTAAAGATTGCAGGGCCTCATGCCAAAAAAAAAAAAAAAAAAACAGAGAAAATGAGAGAATTAGACCATATCTAATTAGGAATAAAAATTAATAGACCAAAATGTATTAGTGTTTAGTAAATGAATTAGAAGATGTTTTCTTCTTGTCTCTTTTCTTTATTCTTCAGCTTTCTCTTTCTCTGGTTCTCTTTCTCCTCTGTCTTCTTCTCTTTTATCTTGTACTTCTCTCTGATCTTTCTTTTGCTAGTTAAAAAAGACATAGTCCTTTTCTTTCTCAGCCTTGGTCACTTGCAATGCTTTTAACACTGCCTAGGCTAACCTTTTAAGTATTCGGTACCAGGTTACACAGGGTGTCAAATAAACAAAAATTTAAAAATTGTAAATTTTCAATGTGGTATACTCTATGCTTGCAGTGTACATCTTTTTGTTTTTTTTTTTTTTTTTTTTTTTTGCCAGTAAAAATAGGAGTCTCTCTGTAAATCAATTATTTACTTGAGAATCTTAACACAGTTATACTTGAAAAGGAAAAGATAAAATTATTGTACATACCTCTTCAATGCCTTCAAAATTCAAGCTTCGGGCATCCAAATCATTTGCATAAGGCACTGCCATTTCAACATCCAGCAAGCACGTCTTTGTCTAGTATCTTTCCGAACTCATCAAACCCGAAAAAAAAAAAGGTCTTGTAAGCCCACACAAACACTACATGAGGGAATCCCTTCATAGAGTTCCTTGCCACTGCAGTGCTAGTTGCCCCCTGTTGGAAGCCTCGTACCGTTGCCTCAGAAGGAATGTGTTCCCCATGGAAAACTTCTGAATCTCTGCTCATCGTAGACTAGGTTGACGCACTCTTACTTGAAGTTTAAGTTGTCGTTGTTGGACATAACTAGCCATTCAACCAATATGAATTTGCTAGCCTCACAAAGTCCCCATTCGATGCTTTCTTGATAAACTTCTCTCCAAAGCTTTGTTTTCCAAAAAATTTAATAAATTCAAAAAATCTTTGTTTCTTTTCCAAAACCTTTTTTATGACCGTTTTCTTCAAGCTTCGTTACTCCCATGAACCCTCCTTTTCCTTGGCAGCAAAGCCCGGTCATCAACGCAAAGTCATGAAGGTTAAAGGTGACCTTTCCTCCAAAGTTGAAGGCAGGCATTGAGTTTTCATCGTGCTTGCATTGCCGTTATATAAGCTGCCAAATTATTTTTGTCAGGAAGCATTTGAGCCTCAACTCCATTAGGTCATGGAAAAGACCTTTTTGAAGCATCTCTAGTTGCTCATTGGTTAGTACAACTTTTTTTTTTCCTTAACTGTCTCCAACTTGGAGTAGATTTTATTCTTCTCTTGAAATCCCAATCTTTTACAAGGCGGATGTAATCTTGACGATGCTGCAAAATAAGAAGACAATTACATGGGTTATTACTTCATGCTAAACAAAACGATAGATATTGATATGAATAACTTTTATTTATGCTTATTTTCATATTATGGAAAAAGTATAATTTGCAAAAGTAATAATACAAAACATATAATAATCCAAATTTAACTGTAAAGAGATATTTGCGGTCCCACTTGACTGATAAAATGTGATTTACAGGTCAAATCAAATGTAATTTAATTGTGGTTTTTGTAGATTTTAGCTTGTTCGACATACAGGTCTGCTTATTGCAAAAGTTTATATTTTTTCTTCACAAACCATGTAATCTTCACAACATATGGTAAGTTGGTTGTACTATTACTTTTGTAATAATCCTAAAAGTAAGTAACTCAAAACCAAGTCACTGACAAGTACCTCAAATTCTGTTTTACGGTTTTCCAATGAGCTTCTAGGGCATTTTGCATAAATTGACTGTAGGCTGTTTTAGGTGTAGTCACATAATGTAGCGCCCCACAATGCTCCTATCACAAGTGTGATTTATCTACCGGACCACTAATTATATTTATGGATGCATTAGCTGTTTTTCATATGCATTTTACCCTTACATAACCAATCAATGATGTATTATTATTTTTGAAACTAAAAAACTGTATAATAATGATCAAGAATTATGTAAAAATAAAAGAGGAAGAGTTGTACTCAATGACAAAGCTTAAAATTAGGCTACAAAAAGGGGGCCAACTCCTAACAATGTCAGAAAAAGCATACTACACTAATCAATGATGTATTTAATTTGAGACGTGCAATCCTTCATAGGTTTGTTTTACCTGTATCCAAAGAAAATAGTCTATAACACCAATGTCATTTATGAATTGGAAATGATCAACGATATAATCAATCTAATGTGGTACAATAGAAAATAGCGCACCTGTGATCAATTTACATAAAAGTTGATGAACTAGGGTCCTCCCATATAACCCATTTTTGTGTTTAGAAAATGCAACTTTTACTTATTTTCAACCTTAGCCTTTTTGAATTTTGTTCCACCTATATATGAGCGTTAATCATTATTTCTCTTCATCTTCTCAAACACTAGTGATAGTACATAAGTGCCCCCTCTCTAGGCCAATTTTATCATGTGTCCCTGCAGATCACTTTCGTCGATTCCAATACAAAACACAACTCTATTTCAACATAGCTTTTAATTTTATAATTGTGTGAATATCATGTAGCTGCACATGCTTTTGCTCTTAATGATGGTGATTCTGGTGACTTACAGATAAACATGGGCTACTGGTTTATTGATTGCACGCAAGAGAAAAACAATTTATCTCAGGAAGTATTGCCAGTTATGGGCATATAAACTTCATAGTCCAATTGCCAGTTATGGGCATATAAACTTCATAGTCCAATGTTCAAAGTGGTCGTCGGTTTACAAAGATCATTATTGGTCATTGAAAAAACTAGTAGCTGCATTTGAAGAGACATATATACCACTCTCTTTCATATTCATTATCTTGACATGACTGATCTTTTTATAGTTATAAACTGTAGTCATTTGATCAACAATAAAATAATAAAAGACTAGTAGAATATGTTGTTATTTTACCTTGTATATTATTACTTCTGGACTTTCTATTTTGGGCCTCTTCCTTGGTGATTTTCAAGAAGGAATACCTTTCCTCTTCATCTGTACAGCCTTGGTTGCAGCACTCTTTCATCTCCCACAGTAAATAAAATCAATAAGACAAAATCTAAAGACAAATCATAACTGAAAAATTTTCTATTAAGATAAAAATTTCTTTCCTCTTACCACTCTTCATCTGCAGCAACAAATAAAAGTGATCAACAAGATAAAATCTAACAAACAAACAATGAAACAAAACAAACAAACAAACTCAAAGGCCAAAGTCCTTAGCTCATCAAACAGGTTATAGGTTGTAAACCCTAATTTTACCGATCTAGCTAACCCTAATCTCATAGAGAAGACGGAGTTACCATTTTTTTGCGGCGGAGAAAACAAAGCTACAGCGCCAGAAAAGATAGAGGCAGGGAGAAATTGAGTAGTGAGAAGGCGTGCACGAGGGAGAGGAACTGAGGAAGAATCGATGAGAAAGAGACGCAAAAGAGAAAGTGTTCGAGATAGAGAGAGAACGGAATCCACAAGAGAGAGCACGAGAGAGAAGGAAGAGAGAGAAAGTAAAAACGGAATCTGAGAATCACAAGGAAACATGGCATAAACGGTGTTTTCGTCTCTCAATACAAAATTATAGCTGGTTTTAATTAAAATTGGCTATTTACTAAATATTAATGCATTTTGCTCTATTAATTTTTACTCCTAATTAATTATGGGTTAATTCTCTTCCTCTTCATTGCAAGGCACTTCATATATACAAAATGTTGTTACCGCCATTAACGACACGGACAACACTTTGAACAGTTTTCTAGCTTCTTTCTATGATAATAAAATTTCCTATAATTCTAACCCTTTTCTTCATGATAAAAACAATCTTAACGGTTCCATCTAATGGAATAGACTAATCAGAAGCTCCAATGCCATCTAGATCAGCCATCAAACAAAAGTAGGCACATTGAGTCTGGTATAACTTAGACCGGTGCATTTCGGCACCAGAGTTTGAACTCATTCCAACCCTTTTTCCGTGGCAATCCTTAACTCATCCCCACACACTTGTTTTCATTTTTTTTTAGTCACGGAGATCTGGAATTCAAACGAGACTTCACAGCTCAACCACATCGACAGATTCACATGGGACCCACTTAACAATTGAACCACAAACCTCCACTAAGAAGCAACTGCGTGCTTACAATTGGGCACTCAAACCCATGAAAATACCAATCATTCCACATTCTCCATCCGAACATAATCATCAAGAAAAGAAAAAAAGACTAATCGAACATGAAGACAATTCATTTCCCAACCTAGAATTAATTCTCAACCCAAACACCTTTTAGGCACCTTTTAGGCACCTTTTTTTCAAGCTTCAATCACCAGATTAAAATCTATATGGTACCACTTTAAACTAATTCACTTGAGAAATACACACCTGTGCAAATCCCTCCTCGAAGGCAAAGCCCCTCAGATTCCAAACTGCTTCAAACCACTCTCGAATAAAGGATTCACGACCTTCTCCAATCTAAAACAAAAACAAAAACAAAACTCATCAACAGATTATGCAAAAATGATTATAGAAAATGTGAAACCCCAAAATTGAGATATCGAAACTTACAGAATCTATCTTGCCCACGCAACGACCCCCCGAACGGGTTTTCCGGCGGCGAAGGTGGTGGGGCGCTCGACAGATCTCACGAAGACGGAGGCGGCATTGCGATCGGGTTTCTCAAAGACGGCAGCGGTGTTGACTAATATCACGACAATAGTGGCGGGCTCAGCGGATCTCGCCAGCGTAGACGCGGGTGGAGGGGAGAGCTCCAAACACGTTGTCGTTTATCTTTCTCCTTCTTCTGCTTACCTTTTGCAATTTTCTATTTTGGATTTTGCAAAGTACATGTGTGTGTGTGTGGTTTTTTTTTTATTTTTTAAGGGTTGTGTCATATCTATTTGGGTGGCGTATGTCCTGCAGAGAATGCTGAAAGGTATTTGCTACTTGGTCACCTAGATCTTCAAGCTCAACTGTGGGTTCTTCAAGGATATTTAGCGCATCAATTCTTCGGTACAAAATATTATAATATATAAAAATTTTACACTATAATAACTTTTTTACTTTATATTATAACATATATTTGATAATTAAAAATTACTTTTAATCATGTTTGTCAAATACCTTATTAGTTTTTTTTTTTTAAGATTTTTGAAAATTTTTAAGCTTTTTTGTGCAAGGATATGTTGGTCGGTTTGGTAATTAAAAACAACTATTTCTAGAGAAAAAGTATAATTGGACCTAAATCTTCCATGTGAAGGTATAGATTTGCAATAATCGATAATGAAAATATTGATATCGATGGAAATATTGTCACTCAAATTTTACAAAAATATCGACAAAAATATCGATATTGATAAAAATTGACGTAAAATACGAAAATTCAGCTTAAACAACTTTATTTTCAAATAAGACTTTAAGAAACTGTAAAATTGTTAATAATACATGGTTTAAATGAACTTTTCAACCAAATTTCTAAGTATGTGATAAATATCAAAGGTAAAAAGTGATCATAATATTATAAATGATAAGCATACAATTTCAAATTGAGTAAATTAGTTAAAAGTCAATTGATATAGGTATTTTATATTTAAGTTTCATACCAAAAAAAAAGAAAATATAAATACGAAAAAGATCTTCTACAAGGTTAAAAGGTATTTATAATACCTTATTGATTCAAACAATATTGATATCAAGACATGGAGTTTAAATAGTTTCTTATACAATTGTAAATATGCCATGCATATATCTCTTGACCTCTACCCTCCACCTCTTCATATGTAGCAAATTGTGAGTTAACCCAATTGCTTGAGTTTTAAACTTCATCTGAAATCTGTGGGGATGCATAGTTAAAGATTTCATATCTATCATGTTTACTATAAAAATAACCCTTATTATAATTGCTAGTGATTCTAAAATTAGAGTTGATATTTTGAATCATATGTCGTACTGTATGGAATAAACTAAAAATTGAATTTATAGCATTAAAAAGTAAAAAAAAAAAAATGAAAGACTACATCAAAAAAGTGAATAAAAAAATTCTTGAATTTTATATTTCAAGATAGTTTGTTGATTATTTGCCGATTTTTTCACAAAATCTTTTGTAAAATTTTTGAATAGTTTGTCATTTTATATTACAGTTTTAACGGCAATCAATATTTCCGTCAAAATATTGATATCCACGGAAATTTTTGAATATTCTACGAAAATAATACGACACCATTGTTTCTATATTTGTATTTTGAAAATATGAAAATATCGGCGAAATTATTGTCGAAAATGTCAATTTTTCAATTCTTGACAACAACCTAGAATGCATAAAAATAAAAATGCTATATACTCAAATATTTTTAAAAGTGTTATTTACTTACATGAAGATTGAAAAGTGTATTATTTGATATAATTTCCTCAATATGAGGCCTTCTAATAAATTAAAAATAGAATAATAATAATTATCTAAATTGAGACTAGAAAATATTTTTTAAAATATATAATAGAGTAACTTAACAAATCACCAATTTTAATTCCAAAAATAAATCTAAGCTATCAATGTCACAGAATCCACTCTATCTTACAACGTTTTCAAGATTCCAAATAATACAATTTCAAAACATCATAATCATCTAGTGGTCGAGTTCCGTAGTGGGCCGGGAATCGTCTGTATGCCCAATGATCTAAAGGGGCGGGGAGGGCGTCCCAATCAAAGATTATTGGTTGAGATACATTGTAAGAGCCAATATCACCAAAATCATTAAAGGCATGTCCCTTTTTTTTTTGGCTAATTTAAAGGCAAGTCGTACGTTCAAGTGCACTCCAGCCTTACCAAATTAGGGTTAATAAAAAGTCCATTGATATTTTCACAAAAAAAGGGTCATTTGAGTGCATCTAATAATTAGGGTTAATTTTATTTTTAGGTCCCCAAATTATTGCCAAATTCCATTTTGGTTGTTCACTTCAAAACATCTAAAAAAGAGTCTCCTAACTACTAAGTTGTCCCAGGTTAATCCTTCTTTAATCTGCCTATCTATATGCTAAAATATTAGCGGAGGAAGGCACGGCTTCTTTTCCAATAGTCACTTCCCAACACATGCAACCATGCAAAATTAACCTCTACACTGCATGTGATCCTCTAATGCCTTTTGGGAGAATTTCATATATCCACGATTGGTTTTAAGATGTTTTAAGAAGTTATGGACAAGAATGAAAATTTGTCCTCTAATTTGGGGACGAAAGTAAATAAATCCTAAAACTTATCAAGCGAGCATTTAATTGAGCTTAAAAATTAGGTTATTGTTGTTCCAACTACAATATGACACTTTTTCCAATATATTAGGATAATTAATTTTTTAAGCGTTAGCTGTTTGGCTGAGTGGTTCTCACCACAAATTCAGTTATGAACAGTGTAAAGCTCTCACATGTTACAGTAACAAAAAAAAAAAAAACAGTGTAAAGCTCTTAATGTAACCAAAATATTAAAGGTATTAATCCAAAGAAAAGATTAATTAAGGTCATTGACAATTTTTTTAACCTTAAATGACCTCAAGTAAATTAGAGGAACGTCACTTTTAAAGAGTTGGTGCTGAAATACGTCACTGATGTGGAAAAGAGTTGGTGTTGAAATATATGTGGAAAAATTTAAGCTTAATTTATACTTAAAAAAAAAAATTGATAGGAGTATATGTATATCCAACTTAATTTACACAAGCGGGCTAAGGGTTGAGCCGTCGCTGCTTGTAAATAATTGCATTATTCATTGTCCTGATAGAGGAGACTAGCGGAAGGTTAAAAATGCTATGAATCCATGTGGGAAACTTTTCAGCCAAACTAAAGGAAGGGAAAATGAAACAAAAACACGAGAAATAAAAAATACATGACTATTTGGAAGTGGAGTAATGTGCACGTAATGCATGCACCCGATGACTTCTCAACTCGTGGAATAGATTTGAGCTTATAACTTCAAAATAAAAATAAAAATAAAAATAAAAAATCCCTTATCTAATTTTGGTCATTATTTATTTATTTATTTATTTTTTGAAAAATCTAATTTTGGTCATTATTGTGTATTGGGTTATCCCCAAAAAAAAAAAAAAAAACTGTTCATTGGATTAATAATTGCTGTACTGTGGTACCTCTGTAGATCTTTAGTACGTAGTTGAAAATAATTGCAAGGGTAAATAAAAATAGTGGAGGGAAAAAACAGCAACTTCAATCTTCAACCACTTCAATAATTCATCTTCGAATGACTACCGCTAGAAAATTCAAGTCACTTCTTGTTCCCAATTATATGTTTGTGCAATTCTTTTCTTGGATTAAATGCTGGCAGGATTCATGTTGGCAAGGATGGCACGATGGGATTTTGAACTTTGCGGATTTTGTTTCTTGTTTTTGTTTTTTTTTTTCCAAATTCATTAGAAAATACACCGAGTACATGCCAAGATTTAAGCACTTTCCCCCAAACAAAAAAAAAAATAAAAGAAATTACTTCCACATGCATGTTAATTGTGTTGGTAAAATTTTGACATGCAAGATCCAAGTAACTTTCACTAGAGAGTTGTGGTACTTAAGAAGATAATTATTAGAGATTATTTTCATTTACGACCCTTAAACTATTCTTAATTTACCCATTAACTTTTAAAATTCTGACTTCACCTTGTGAATATTGATTCAGTCCTCACTTAATCCATTTTCTAAAAGTTTCTATTAGAAATGTAGAGAAAAAGAAAAAAGAAAAAAGGGCATTATGTTTAGTTTGAAAAGTAAGCTAAAATTTAGCCACTGTAGCATATGAGAGCTTTACACTATAGCTAGTTGGAACTTAAAGTTCTTACTTATTTCTCAAAGAAAGCCTTAGTTTTATCTAACCTGTTATGTTAGAGTTTATGTTAAAGCAAAACAAAATCACATGACTTCACTTAACGTCACTTTTTTTATCTATTTTTAATAAAATTTTTAATAGACGGGGTCAAATAGGGACTGATTTAAAGTTTGGAGGCAAAATTGGTAATTTTGAAGTTCAAAAGGCAAACTAGAAATAACTCTAAAGTTGAGGAGGTATATGGAGGAATACCTTTATGAATGTTGAGTGTTTCTAAGAGGATGTTTGAAAACATGATACGAACCTAATATTTGAACTGAAAAAACCATAACAAATTAAATTTTGTGAGAGAAACATTACAATAAAAATAGTTTTAAACTAAAACTTTATTGTTTGAACTAACATTTTTGAAAGCACTCTAATACTAAATTTTATCATATGATATATAAAACAAGGCAATTTCTCTCGTAGGAACTGAAAAACATATCTATTAATATGTATCTTTTTTTACCATTAAATCTAAAAAAAAAAGTTATATTAATCATATCTAACAATTTCGAGACATGTACCAATAGTTAAGGTCTCTATAAGAAAAGTCCCCATAAAATAAAAGAGTGTTTTTCTTAGCATGAAAGAAAAAGAGAAAATGCAAAGTGATTGATCACTTTCTAGTCTAAGGGATGTAAATGGGACTCTGTTATTTGAAAAAGAGACTTTTTCACTATAAAAAGGAAATTTTTTTGATGGGTGGTGAACAAATAATTTACCGGTAGGAATTTGTTTTTTAAATGTTAGATATGAAAAAAAAAATTGATAAAATCAACAGTTTTGAGAAAAATAAAGATACCCTAAAAAAATATAAAAAAACTGTTTCACTGTAAAAAGGCAATATTTTCGGGACGTGTTAAAAAAAAATAATTTACAGATAAATATATCTGTTTTTAACCGTCTAAGCAAAAAAAAAGTTTTAAAAATGAAAGAAAAAAGTGCCGTCAAATAAATAGAATGTGAATAAAAACAAATAAATAAAATTTGAAGTGGGCACGTGTCAAGGGAGGTCTAACGTTGGTGATGGGACCGACACCCACCCCCGATTGCGTAGGGTGGGAGGCTTGGGGGAATTTTGAGACGCGAGACGAGTCAGCGCAGCGGGGTGTGGATGAGCGGAGTGACGACGACGTACCCAAGCGTCAGTGACAGAAGAAAAAGACGCCAGACGGAAAGGTCACGTCAGCCAAAAATGGACAAGACGGGTGACGTTAGAAAGACCCCTTTCCCTTCTCTCTCTCCCTTTCCTTATCTGATTAAACGGCAATCAATCAGCGTCGTCGATGACGTGGCGGACAGATCCGACGGTTGACAGCGACCGCTTTTTGGACATCAGAGCCCGCGCGCGATGCGCGGGGGGAGATGTTGTCTCTGCGAATCATCGCCCCATGTGGCCTCCCCCTCCAGATCTCACAATACTGAGTTCGTTCTGGAAGTGGGACCCACTCTTCCTTGGGTAATGGAATCAAGGCCCTACAGTTGCTCTTTCTCTCTCTCTCTTTTTTTTTACTTGTTTTATTCCCTTGTTATTTGATTTTTTTTTTTACCTTCTTTTTCAAAATTCTTCTTTAAGGAAGAAAAGTTATGTAAAAGAAATTAGAATGTAGTAATAGATAAACCAGAAAATATTATGAGCCTACTAGTTAATGTGACAACTTATTTGTAATTTGTCGAATACAAATGTATCAAAAAAGTGAAAAATAATTTTGACATGTTATTATTTTTTTTAAAGTTATTTTAAATGTTATATATATTTTTTGTCACGATTATTATCAGTCAATTTAGGGTTTATTTGACACATTGTATTGTATTGTATTATATTGTATTGTATTACATTGTATTTTTTGTATATAATATAATACAATACAATGCAATACAACACAATACAATATAGTGTGTCAAATATGCTCTTAAAAAATAAGTTAGAACTTGAAGTTATAATTTACACTGCAGCATGTGATAGCTTTACACTGCAGCAAACTACTATAGCATATGAAAGCTTTACACTGTAGTAAGTCGGAGCTCTATTTCTCAAACAAATCGTATTTAATTTTAGAAGATGTAAAAGTAAATTTTTATTTGCAAAATAATTTGAAAAGTATAATGTTGTGGTGATTAAATAAAAAATAAATAAATCAACTAATAAAAATCAAATACTAGAATATGATATATATTATACTTGGTGTTAAATCTTCTACTAAGTATATACGTCAAATTTAACGTTTAAGAATAACATTGCATTAAAAAGTGATTTTGTTTCACAAATATTAAAATTTAATATTGGTACAATAATTTAACATTACATTTAATGTTACATTGAAGATATTTTCATTCATAGAAAGACATACCAATTGTCTTAAATTTTATTTTTATTTTTTTTGAAAATATGTCTTATATTGTTTTTGCCAATAGATGGATCACATGCTCCAACTTTTAGGCTGTCAATGGTGGATGGTATGGATACATTTCTTTATTCTCTTAGAACGTGTACAGGTTCGATATTCTGTACCAATCTAATATGTACTATACATTTTAGATTGAGACATACAATTTAATTACTAGCCGGATCGTAATCTTATAGAGTTGAATAAGATTACTCTAACAAGATACTCTGGTAGCTCTAATTAGCAGTCCAACTTGGCTAATTGGTTGTGCATCATCAGACTCACAAGGGTGTAAGTGAAACTGGACCTATACTTCAAGTAAAATTAAGATAAGGTCCCTCGTGTTAGATTGCTCGGCCTCGAGATATTTTTTATAGACAAACTAGACGAGCTGAGATTTTTTTTTTTTTTTTTTTTTTTTTCTAAATTAGGTGAGGTGGTTGATTTTGTCTACCTCCTTCAATAAATATCGAAAGTTCGTTTTTAAAAAAATGACAAGTGACGATCAAAATGGTTGATTCGCAGATAAATCAAAATGTGTCAACGAGTGATTAACAGCCACCTCAATCAGAAATGAAGCTATGAGTTATTGGCTGACATTAGTTGAGCACTAATTGTTAAACGAAAGTTAATTTTACTAGTGCATGAAACATTGTGCAAAGTAATGAAATAGGAAGCTCTTAAATACTACATTGACAAGACAAATACTGGCCGATCAAGAACATCAATACATGCATACACTAACTTAACTACCTCTACAAGCCTGGACTTGATTCCACATGAAGAGAATTTTTTTGAACAAACAAAAGAAAAAACTACATATCCAAAGATTTACAAAACTTCAAGTGAGAGAAAAAAAAAACCCTGAAATTCCCATCTAATGCTGGCTGCTTCCAGGTCCCCCTAGTGTCAAAACCACACCTTGAAGATCACTTCTAAGGCTTGGTTCTTTAGGCAGAGATGATGAACTGGCTCTGAAGATTGGAAACGATCGAGCCACTTGAGGCCGGAAGCTCTGGCCAGACCCTGGACAGGAGCTCTTAATAGGCTGCTGGAAAACCCTGAAGCGTGGTTCAAGGTGGTTTGAGTGGTTCGCCAATGGTTGAGCCACGGCCATGTGTGGATTTTGTGCAAGAATTGGACCTCTCGGGACAGGTCCAAGTCGCTGTTTGGCAAGTTTTGAGTGGCATAAATAGGTTAGTTTTAGCTTGTAAATGTTGAAACATTGAGCAAGTTTTGTAACACTAGCATTGGGGTTTTTTTTGGAAGCTTACTGGTGCAAACAAGACTCCTCTGAATAGCTTTCCATTGACAGTTGCAGTCATTAGATAACCCGAGTCAAATGCTCCGTCTACTTTACCTCGAACCTCAGCACCAATCTATTGACAAAGCGAAGCATGTCAAAATCAAATTCTAATGCAGGAGTGATTATAGAAGAACACCATGTACAGTGCAATTTACCGCGTTTTGAATAGGCCCTGCTGCATCCAATAACTTTTGTTCAGAGAATTGCATACTATTTCTACTCATGGTAGTAGCACTTGGTTGAGAATGACAGAGACATTCTCCTAAAAGATGAAGATCCTTTGTTCTTTGGACCACATTTATGCACTCTTTCTGCTTACTTGAAGTATTGTGAGACTTGTCATTGGTTGGAATCTCGCTTAACTTCTTAAACAAATGAAATCCTTGAGAACCCGTGGCTAAATCTGAGGCTTTCTGCGTTGCTGTCTGCTCTTGATCAGATAGGGATGGTGATGAACTATGGGAGAGCGAAAGGGAGTGCTCCTCTTGCTCTGATTCAACGTCCCACATTTTTCCAGTTGTGGTTCTTCTCCTCTTTGGATTTGGAGTATCTGAAAAGATCAAAAAAGCAAATTCAAACAGCATTATTCCTTACCAAGAGTTCGAGATTTTTGTGTCGCCTTAAACCAACCTGAATTGAATGGAAATGACTGCTTGCTTTCTGATTCAGGTTCGTGGGCTCTCTCTCTCACTACTGCATTAGTCCCCAAAATCATGGTTTTCTGCATCAACAATTATACTAAGCTCCCTCTTCATTATATAAGTTATGTAATCAACTATAGTGTAAACTTAGCACTTTCATAGCAGCTTCATTACCGTGTTATTTCCTTCTCTTGAGGACCTTCTCTTCTCTTGGTTCCAATGGTTTCCAAAGATTTTGCACATGGAGATGTTGTAACGGCCATTGGGATGCTTGGCTCCTAGCTGCAACACCAATAACTCATTGAGAGGACGCTCATCCTCCCCGCACCTAAAAGTTAAAACCACCAAAATAGACAAAGTTATAATGAAAACTAATGTTTGGTAAGCGGAAAGGAAAACACATCGTAGCAAAACGAAGGAAGCTACCCGCCATAGACAGCAATATCAAGATCCGTAACAATAGCTGTATGAGAGAATCGCCCTTGCGGCTGCTGGCCTCGCATATCAAGCTGTGTCCAAGAACAAGTACTCACATCTAGGATCCAGACATCATTGTAGTAGTGTTTGTCTCCAACCCCTCCAATGACATAAATCTGAAAAATCATAAAGATATACGTTACATTCACTCTAAGATAATGAGCATGTAATGAGGAAGTAACTCTGGTCCTTAAACTCTGAAAATCAAAAGGAAAAAACTTGCCTTTGTCCCAATGTTTACAGCAGCATGACCCGCTCTTACACCGGGTGAAGATCCTTGAACAGACAACTGTTGATGAAATACATACCAGGAACCTCAGTTTCCACTTGCTGAGTATATAAATGTACTAATATTCACATGCCATCCATATTTTGAAATTATGACAAAATAGAGAAAATTATACCCTTGACCAAGTTAGTGAGTTAATATCAAGCATATTGACGTCACCGTTATACCGGTCACCGCAGTCCCCACCATACACAAAGAGCTTGTTTCCTATTGCAACAGCACTATGACTGTCTCTAGGGACTGGAATATCACCCTTCACTTCAGGGGAAGTCCATGTCATGGTCTTGAGATCTAGAATATGCAAATCGTTCAAGTAATTTCCTTCACCTTCTCCACTGCCCCCAAATATCACTAATTTCTCGTTGCTGACAAGCGTAGCGGTGTGACTTTCACGAGGTGAAGGCGGAGTCCCGTTGCACTCAGGTCGTATCCATTCTTTTGTAGCAAGATCTAGTATATGAAGATCATTTACTTTCTTGGAGCCATTTGTGCCGCCGAATACTATCATTCTCTGCCCCACGACAACAGCACTGTGGCTGTCTCTCGGGCCAGGTCCTTGACCAGTTGATACAAGAGCATTCCAAACCATTGCATCAAGATTTAGCAGAAGAACGTCGCTGAAATGCAAACCGCCACAACATCCCTGAAATTGGTAGACAGAACAAAGAGATCAAACTGCATGTTTAAGGCTTAACCAAATACCGAGCCATATAGCACAAAGCAAAGCAGTCCATGAAAATATAGAGGAAGTTGAATGGTTATTAATTTAATTACCATACAATATAAGAGTTTCATACAAATTACAAAAAATTGAACTTAGAGAGTTGACCAGGTCAGAGATATTTATATTGTAGAACACATAATATGAGGAGACAATTGAGTTCATGCAAATATTTCAAGTAAGAGTAGCATGTGCATTATGGTTCTGAAACACATAATTCTCAATCCTACTTCATAATACTTGGTTTTGGACCATCTGAGGCTTGAACCAAATTTACTTCCATTTTTTTTACCAAGTAAAAGGAGGAAGAAAATTATTAAAGCAAAATTTTAATAATCTTCCTCTGTAAATCCTGTAAGTTTCTCTTTATTAAAAAAAAAATCTGTTTCTCTTTGTTCCCTTAAATGCTGGAGGGTTAAAAAGAAAACATCATGATTAGAAGAAAGTCATCAGTGTGAATTCAATAAGAATGAACAATGCAAGTAAAGTCACAAAAATTCTTAATTTCCACCTTAGGCTTATTTTCTCACATTTTTTCCCAGTCTAGTAAGAAAAGAAAAGAATAAAAGAAATTTGGAAGGGTAAGAGCATAAGCAGGGTGGTGTAATGCAAATGTACTCTTTAAACATGAAAATTCTCACATGACTTGGTTAACCATGAAAATTTGAGATATGAAAAAAAAGGAGGAAAAAAAAACAAAAAAAAAAGTCAAAAAAATACTAAATCAGGAGAAGAGGGAGTTAACTGTCTTCCAACAAATATGTGTCCTACTGATTAGACAAAATCCAGACCAAGCCAAAGCTCAGAAAAATATTCTAACGAAAAAGCAAAACATGGAAAGAACAGAAAGCCAGTGAAGAAAGTGTATTTTTCAGCAGCCAAAAATAACTGAGGGCTGGAGTACTATTTTTTTTTTTGAAATGATTATATAAAAGAAAAATAAAAACTAAGCCCGACAAAGAAATTAAGAACAGAATATCAAAGAATTCCATTCTGCATGATAATTATCAGACTTCCAAAGAAAGAAAGTTTTAATAAAACCAGCACAAAACTAATAAAAAATAAAAACCCAGCAGACAAAACTCAAAACACAACATCATAGAAGCTCTGGATAATGGATATTCATTCAAAAATGAAAGAATAAAGTCAAAAACTTTTTTTTTAAAAAAAAATGATATATTTACATTATAACATACCCCAAAGACATAGAGAATCCCTTGAGAGTAACAAGCAGAATGACCCCATCTCTCAGAAGGATTGAATCCCATAACCTTTGGGTAGAGCCACATTGCCTTCTTCTCTGCAACTTCAACACCCAAAGACCCCATATTTCTTTCTCTCTCTCTTTCTCTCTGTCTCTCTCTTGAAGCTGGCTAAGGTTTATAGTGAAGTTTTTTTGTTTGTTTGATGATGGTGATCAAGTGTAGTGGTGTATTACTTGAAAACAGTCTTTGACAAAGATGAAAGAACAGGGAGAGGAGGATGAGGGAAATAGAGGAGGGTCAAAAGAGGACGTGAACAAGGCAAGTGATGCATCAACTATCAGTGTCAATAGACATGAAAAGATGGGAGCTTTCAAGTCCAAATCACTGTGGCAACCAACAAAGACAGAAGGTTGCGGTGAAAACAACATTTCTAAAAAAAATGATAAAGAAATAAATAATTAATAATCTCTTCTGTTTAATTTAACTCAACCAAAAAAAAACAAGGAAATTGAAAAACCAAGAAAGACCTTTTATATTTGATAAATATTGGGCCTAGCAATGCTAGCATACTTGGGTGGCTGAGGAAAATCTGGGAGACTATCAAGTATTATCAATAAGTGATGTAATATCATGGGAAGTGACTGTTAGGAGAGAGAAAGACATGGTGGATATATGTAACTTTTATTGTTCATTATTTATTCTATTTTTTTAATTTAATTTAATTTGTACTCTTTTTCACATTTGTCTAGCTGAAAATGATGGAGTTGGGGGCATTTGGGTCGTGGGAAATGATGGGAAAAGTGTTTTTGGGGTTTTGAGGTTTTGTTGGGTAGAAATGAACGGGGGGGTGGGCGTTTCTTCTTCTGTTTTACAATTCACATGGCTTTTCTTTTTCTTTCTCTTTTTTCCTTTCCCTATTATTGTATAGTATGTTATGATATATATATATATATATATATATATATATATATATATAGGGATTGGGATTGATGTGAGTGGAAGTGTTCCTCTCTTTCTTTCACTCACACTCAAATTTCAAGGTGCGTTATTGATGTGGATCTAGAAATGTCTCTTCTCAAGGCTCTTTGGGGCAAGTGTGGGGCTTTGTTACGTGCAAATTCTTTTTTAGTTTTGGGAAATGGGATTTGGGATGGTGTTGGTTTACCTCAAAACTCAAAAGGTTGGGTGTTTTCTTGGAAAGCTGGTCTCACCCTATTACTCCACCTTTTTTTTCCCCCAATGTTTTTTCTTCAAGAAAGCTATTCTTTAGTTGGTTTCTCTCCCACACAAGAGAAATTGGTGGGTCTTAAACTGATTAATTAAAAAAGTAAAAAAAGAAGAAGAAGAAAAATCAAGATTGAGATGCATGGAACCCAGCCAGAATATGGCTGAGCCAAACTTGGGATCTTTTTCCAACCAAATTGCTGTTGATTTTACATTTTATTGTTCAATTCATGCTTCATTAATAGTAACATAAAAGAATTCTAGGGGAGAAAAAAAAAACTCATTTGAAAAGGAGTAACTTGGACTATCATAAAACGTTTCACGATTTCCAAATTTTTGGAAATTCAAGTATCAACAGTAAGAAACTGGAAATATAATAGTTTAATAACATGTTTGAACATTGAACCAACCTATATATATTTTGTTGCACTCCACTTGGATAAAGTAGGAACCAAATCCGTCCTATATGCAATTGAAATGAGAATCGAGATAATAATGAAGTAATAAGCATTCTTATGATTTGGTCTTGGCTAGGATAATATATTGAGCAATTTAGTACTTAGTTAGCAGTCCTTTTTTTCAAATCGAAACTTACAGTGTCTCTAATATAAAATTCAATGTCAACGTGGAAATGACATTATTATATATGCAATTCTTTTTTTTTTTTTTGCTTCAATACATAATACTAACTTCAAACATGTATATATATATTATTAAACTTCTTTTAGAGCATATAATTATTAAGCAATGTCACTTATAAAGTAAACTTTTAATTTTAAAATAATTTGTGAACGATAATATTGCAATAATTAAATGAAAATCTTCAACATGCAACAATTTGAAAATTATATTTGGTGTCAACTTTGTAATATATGTCAAATTTACCACTAGAAATATCATTGCATTAGTGATTTTCTTACTTAAATATTAAAAATTTGACGTTAATAAGCTAATTTTGAGCTATGTTATTACTATTTTAAAGCCATTTGTATTGCAAATGTCAAATATCAATGCTATATTTGGTGCTAAAAGGTATAAAATAATATATTTGATATTATTCTTTTTCAAACTCTAACGCAAAATACTATTTTCTTAAGAGCGCATAAAACTATTTTAAATGTTTCACTATCTGTTATCACTATTATTATTATTATTATTATTATTATTATTATTATTAAGCTTTGAAACTTGTGTAAATAAATTTTAATTTTAAAATAATATAAAAATGATAATAGTTAGACTAACATGTCAAATCAGAATAATAAAATACCAAAATTTCAAATTACAATAAGGTATTTGAGAAGTATAGTTAAAACTAAAAATTGTAACATGTGATAACTTTATAATGTAACTTATTTGTGACACTCGATATTTTCCTAACGGGGTATGATTATAATTAAATTAACTATTAGTTTGTCAATTAAAATTTTTATTTCATCTAAAATCTATTCAACTTTTCTAAAAATTTCCCATACCTATTTAGTATATTAACCAAAATGCCCTTGAAACTTTAATTTAATTATAAAAATGTCATGTGGCATTATTTCCTCCAAAAGTCTCCGATGGAGACTTGATCTTACCTGCTTCCATCCCATTTTGTCCCCTTTATTTTCTTTTTTTTTTCCTTGTCTTTCTTCTTCTTTCCTTTTATTCTTCCCACGCCAACTCTCTCTTTCTCTCTCGTTTTCTCTTCTTTCTGTCCCCCTTGTTTGCTTCAAAATCAAGATCATCAACCCAACTTCAAGGTCATCAAGAGAGAAATTTGAGGTTAATTTCTTAGATCTTCCAAAATCACAAACTAAAGATCAAGGATTTTTGCAAGCAAAATCACTATTTTTCTTCAAGCTTGAGGTAAGGTTTTCTAAGTTAAAACTTTTGATCTAAATCCGTTTTTTAGCATGAGATTTATGAGAAATATGTTTTTGATATTTGTGGGTAATTATACAACATTTTTGAAGCTTGATTTATATAGATCTTTGTTGAAAATGAGTTTTTGAACTAGTTTTGCGAAGCTTTGATAGAACTAGTTTTGAGAAGCTTTGATTCTTGATTTAGATTTGTACGTTGAGTATGAAAGTTTTAATAAAAATGATCTACATATATTTAAGTATGATATTTCATAGTTTTATGTATTTCTATGTCCTAGAAGTTGATAAAAGAGTCAGATTGAATTGTAAAGTTTGAAGCCTTCGAAAATAGAAAGCTGGATTTCCAGAAATTCTTCTATCATTAGGTCATACTTGCCAAGCGGCAGGCCGGACCTGTCGGCAAGTTTGACAGGTATAGATCGGTAGGCCGAACACTACTAGGTTTGGTAGGCCAAACACTACTAGGTTTGGCAGGCGGAATCTTGTAAACCAGTAGGCCGAACCCTACAGAACGACAAAGCCAGCAACAAGGTCTAAAATGTGTAGTTTGATCGGTAGGCCAAAAGTTATTGATCGACAGGCCTATCGGTCAGTTCAAACTCATATGTTTTTCAACGTTTTACGTTACAAAATGTTTCAAGGATTTTGTATTAATGATTATATCACACTAATAAGAATAGAGGGTACATGATTATAGAATAGGAATTAAGTTAAAAGTATGTTTATTTTATAAGTCGTAAGATAACGAAGTACTTGGAGGTTACATAGTGAACTTAGTATTGTGAGCTTGAAGTTATCAGCATTGATTTGCCAAAAGGTAAAGAATTTATTACTCATCTTTTGTGATGTTTTAATAGAATTAAAATTGGTTATTTATACTACAAGATATATATGTATGTTAAACTGCTATTATATATATCATTTATGAGACAATGACATGAACTAGTTTTGGATTATAAAACGAGAAATAAATTAATTTAATACGTGTTGTTATAAATTAAGAAGCATGGTTAGAAAAATTAACACTATATATAATAATTGATTATAAAGGAATGGTAAGATATAAGGAGGGCGATGGTTACGTCCTTGAGCACGAATACCTTAAAAGGTAAAATAAGGGGAGGTGATGATGCTTCCTTGGCTTGAAAGTCATAGAATGCACTGTACAAGAATCAACTTTGTAAGGATCCAGATCTTGATGTCCCTTCACTGGACACTCCTGGAATGATTGTAGAATGGTCAAGCGTGACCATTTAGGTTTTGTTGAGTTGAGTGATATGATACTCTATTGTACGGTGGATATAGTTGAGCATTATTAAATCCTAAACTAATATGTGTGTGTGTATATATATATATGTATGTATGGAATTTGGTAAGAACGATCATAGGTATCCATCAAAAATGAAAATGATTATATCAATTAATAATGTTGAGAACTAATTAACCATGCAGGTATTCATGTAACAATGATAAAAACCTAAAGGTAAGTAATGGTTTTCTCTACAAAGCATGTTGTCATTCATTCTCCTATATTTTCATCCTTTCAGGAATCACTAAGTGTGAGGTGGCTACGAGAAATATAGTTAAAGAAACTATATATTTGTAATCAATTGGAATCTCCTCTGTTACTGAGCATGTTATCTTTGATAACGTAAGCATCGTATGTTATTTTTTGTGACTGTAATAAGATATATTGAAGGTTGAAATGACGACGATGATGGTTTTGTATAATTAAATTAATTAAACTATGGTTTATTTATTGTTTATATTTTTATTTTGATTTGAAAGTTTTCATTTAAGTTCTAAGCAGATTTATTTTGAAGTTTTATTTTTATTTTTTGATCTTTATTTAATTTATTTAAAATTGTTAACCCCTATTTAGCGAGAATTTCACATTGTAACATTATTTACCATAAATGCCCTTTCTTCTGTAGAAATTGAAAGATGCCATTTCTCTTGTGAGAACCCAAAGATAAAGCTTAATTGTAATAAACAGTACCTAACCTGGCAGTAAATGAAAATTTTAAAAAATAAAAATGAAAAAACCCTCTTATTTAATTAAACGAGATAACGAGCAAATGAAGAGGGGGCAAGATGGTGGAAATATCACGAGAAAAAGAGATCTGAATTAGACTGAACTTTACTTACCATGCACCGAAGCAACGTTGAGAGCGGAGGGGAGAGACGTGGAACACACGCGACAAACCACAAGGCAAAAAAAAAAAAAAAATCACTGTGGCGGTTGTGAGAGACAAGTGACTGCCCTTATTTTCCTTCACGTGACTGTGTTTGTAACTTGAATTGTCTTCAAACTTCCCCCCTCTCTCTCTCTTTTTTTCCTTCCCATGAGATTTTTGGAGATTTTTTTTTCTAGTGAATTTTTTTTTGGAGATTTTTTATTCCCATTTTTTTGGGCAAGAGAAGAAAAGAAAAACATCCGTGCTTTCCAAGAACAGGAGAGTTATTTTTAACTTTTCCTCTTTCAAAATTTTTGATGGGAAGACTTTTTAGATTTTTTAAACTAAAATTTAAATTCAAGTATTAAGAAACTTTTGATAAGCGTTTATTTTCTTCAAAATCTAAACCCTTTTAAGTATCAAGAATTTTTGACTTCTTTTTAAACTTTTGATAATCGAGTATCTCTACTACAGTAAAAACTAAAAGTCTCTATCTTATATTTAATAAAAAAATATCAAGTTTTTTTATTTATTATTCAATTAAAATGATTCTCTTTTTATTGTATTCTTAATTAAAAGAGAAATAAATTAAGATCCATATTAGATATTTTTAAAATCATTAACATTAAAATTTAATTAAATTTGTTGATAAATCAAAAACTGTTTTCACAACATCTTCAAATGTTAATTTAAATAATAATTTAAATTACTAACTATAATCTTAATTTAAATCACACCGACTTAAATTAAATCATTAATTTAAATTCGTTTAGAAAACGGACCTAAATATACTCACTCAGCTGAAATGCCTATTAAATTCAGCATTATTTATTCTTCTCACTCCACGTTGGATTTATGTTTTTCCATTATCTTCTCGGACCAAGTGGCTAAAAAAATCTGAAGGTTACCTTGGAAAACGGGTCTTCACCGTGACGGATACGTACAGTTGATGGACTGGAAAACCCAGCGTACGATGTAGAAAGACTACTGTTGAATCCAATATACTAATTAATGGCAAAATTTGACCAAAGGGTTTTAAAAAAAAAATTTTAATCGAAGAAATGGTTTTTTTTTAACAAAAAAATATTTTTTTAAACAGGTAAATTGTTTCAATTTTTTTTAAAAAGATAAAAAAATAATTATAGTAAGATATAAAAAAATAATTATAATAAGGTAAAAAATCTCAACAAAATAAAAAAAAAAAATTAAAGCTGTTTTTATGTCAAAAAAAACTTATTTTTTGATGTAAAAAAAAAAATCATTTGGTCAAAAAGGTTTTTTTTTAAAGCTTTTTATAAAAATCCCTCCTAATTAATTAACTAAAAAAAAAAAAATGGCACGCATTAAGTAGAAACTTGTTTCCTCAGCAAAGCGAATAACAAGAGATTTTTATCCTTGTTTTTTTTTTTTGGTTTGCTTCAAACAAGAGAATTTGTGAGAACATAAAATAAGGATCAATAGTGTGTTTGAAAATTGAATTAAAACAGAAAATTTAAACTAAATATTAGGAAGAGTTTTATATTATACCATATTTTTGTTTTATATTATAACCTGTGAAAATTTTACACTATTTAAGTTGAGACTAATAAATGACATCTGATTTTGTCAAACACAAACTTATTATAAGACAAAAATATTTTAATCTTAATGATAAGTCCAGCTATTTTTTAATAATAGATAAACTTTTCAACAATCTCATGTGTTATTGTCCTGTTAAAAATTTACACTATACGACACAAAATTATTATCAGTTATAAAGCAAGCAATTAAAAATTTAATTTGACACTCAAAATAACAAAACATACCGATCAGGTCAAAATACGTGTCGCACTGTAAGTTTTGCCTCAAAAAGAACCAAATGAAAACGAAGAAAAGCACCAGAATTCAAGATTGTTTTACTTTCTGTCTCAATCAGTTTCTTTGGTAAATTTTCTATGAGATAAGTCTATGGTGTGAATCCATCACCTTAATTGCCCACCGTCAGGTCATACGGCACAATCCCAGAGTACTTACTTGAACACCACATCACTCTCATTAATGATACATAGCTATTCTGATGGTAGATTAATGACTTCTGCATCTGAACAGCTGCGAACTACGCATTCACTATATATGGTACAAATGCACGCATAAACTATGAAGTTGCCCCAACGAGCAACCAAGTTGGGGACCAATTTAAAACTGAAGGAATGAAGAAACTTGGAGAAGAAAAAGGATCCTATAATATCAATACGGTGTTTGATAAAGTGGTTTAAACTTGCAAATAGTATAAAGTAAAAATATGCTACAGTAAAAAACTCTCACATATTACGGTATGCAGTTCAAACTCTAGAATTAGAACTTTTCTTTAAAGGACCTTATTTGCACAATGTATCAAAATCATGACCACACGACATTATACAAGCCTTGTCATAATTTCATGCATGCATGCCATGCAACAAATCATGACATTACTTCGATGTTATATTAGACCTCGTTTAACATGTCATACAATAAAAACAATGCAATAAGATGACCATCACTGTAGAATTTTTTTTTACAGTGTGCCAAAAAGCATTAGCAAGAATCAGCCCAACAATGTCTTAACTTCTCGCCTAAACTAAGTTCCTCGATGTCACTCGAACAAAATAGCTCAACCAGAAGTGTCATGATTCTAGTCTGTTCCCTTCGATTCAGCATTTTTTATTTTCATATTCCCAGAGAAGAGAGAAGAATCACAAAAAAAATTCAATATAGAAATGAGCAGAATAGTCAAATTAAAGTCTGGTTCCCAGGTTAAAAAAGGAGGGGATTTTGAATTGAACTGAGTTTTACAAATGTTCTAAAATGTCTGTATAAATTGGCCTATTGGACGCTTGTCATCTGTTTAATATATAGTTTAGGCATTTTACAGAATTTTCAGCCAATTTACCATACAAAAAATTGGAGCGCCAAGGGTGTTGAAAGTATACCTCATGAGGGGGCACTCTAAAAGGTATAGACAGCTCTAAATAGCGTCAGACAGAGGCCCCAAACTGCAGTCAGTAAAAGTTTAGAAGTTAGATGCTAATGAAAGCAAATATTCATCATAATCAAATAAAAACATATATACATGCACATACTTACAGAATGATTAAAATCAAGGATCAAAATGAAAAAAGACTCCTTTGTTCTTCTGTTGGATTATACAACCATCGGCAGTACATCACTGCTGACCCCACCACAGATAGAAGTGATAGCATAGCTAGATATCCGAAATGTGAAACATCATTGGCAATAATTGCAACCCCCAGCATTGTAGATTCAGCCAAGCTAGCAACAGCAACCTCTGTTGTCCCAATAAGATTGGCTTTCGACGATGGAATGCCAGTTTGAAGAATCTGTTCAGCCACCACATCATAGAACATATGTCCTAGTCTTGATAATACCTAAAGCAAAAGTAATGTAGCTTTTCTTAAAGCTCCAGAAGAATATCTGACAAAAAGCTCTAGTCCAAAAACACTTTTCCAAAGTTTTCACCAGAAAGTGTGTGCTATCTATCACGTTCAGAGAAAGCATGTGTCATAACAATCGGAACTGAGAGAATTATCCGAGCTAGGGGTGGCAATTTGGATCGTGTTAATATCAACCCAAATTTTTGTTCAAGTTCCAATCAATCTATGCGTCACCCATTTCGTAAAAACGTCACTTAGATCCCTATTGTTACAACTAATAAAAACAATGAGTGTTACGTTACTTACCGAATCCATTAATCTATACTTTACTTTGTGAATTGAGGCCATAAATATTATATTTTTTCATTTTACTTGAAGTAATTTTGTTAGATTTACTGTTTTAAGAATTATTTTATATTTTCTATATTTTTTTAATAAAATTAATAAATCGAGTCAATGCGATTCAATCTTGTGTCAATCATATCATCGAGTTAGGTCGATTTCAAGTCGTGTTCTCATGTTGAACCCACTAGCCACCCTTAGTTATCTCATGCTGTTGCAGGGATATCCTAGAGGCTATGTATGCAAATGGTATGAAAACAAGTTAAACAAGTATGATAGGAATTTTTACCTCGTTATAACATATTTAAACTGGCTATAATTTTATAATTAGAGCAACTAATATAATCAGAAATCACTGTCATCCCACAAAAGTCTATCTAATGAATTTACTCCCAGCCCCAGCATCTAATCAGTAGCTAATTTGACTGTCTATACCGTACTGAACCTACATTTAATATATCTGGAGCACTTATTGGCTAAAACTTGAAAAAAATTTGTCTCATAATTTTCTATTTGATCAATGTATCACATTAGGAGAACTAGAAAGTCGAGAATGATTCTTACAATCATACACAAGAAGAAGAGAAGAGGGCTCTGTTGAGAAAGAGATCCACTCCAATATACAGCCACGGCGATGGTGAGAAGTGAAGCTTGAAATATCAATCCAATTGCTCCAGCCTAGTCATTAAGGGACTCTTTGAGAACTCGATCTAATAATGAGTTAGTATAAAGTGGAGAAAATAAGAATGAACAGAAGAACAACCTTTAAAATACCAACTCGCTTGATCAGGCTTGCAGACACAAATGTTGCTGCAACACCCATAAAAGCGCATAATCCACTGAACCCCCCTATGATTGAAGGATTTAGACCTGTTAAAGAATGTCATCTCAGTTAAAATTAAGTTCTTAAGCCAAACTTTTTGTTATATAGCAGAGACTGTAGTACAAGATCTGCTGTGGGTTTAAACTAAGAAGCAAGCTAAGGAATCCACTCTTCCAATTCTGAAGTACGTGTCAACAGATGATAACAAGAATATCTCAGGCACACAAGACAAAATAATCCACAAACTATAGTTTATAATTAAAAAAAAAAAAAAAAAAAAAAAAGAAGAGCAAATACAAGCACATGACGTATCAAGGTCACCTATCACATTGTCCAGTTTAGCAAGATCTTTTATAGCAGCCAGTTAGATCTTCTCAGGGTATGCCTATCTTTTACAACTAATATAAGTTGGTGTCATCTTGGTTAATGTAAATTATAGGTGATCCCACTTAACCTGGATCTTGAACTTAAAAACAATCAAGGCCAGCGAGATACTTGAGGCAAAAGTTTGACAATACCACGCTGTGTTAAAAATGCTGTCATCAAACTGTTTGGACTGAGAACAATATTGAAATAAAGGAGCACATAAGCAAGGCTTGCAGGAAGAACTGGCTGCTGCACATATTCCTTCCACCCAAGCTTGATAGCTTCCACACCTTTATCCACTGGTTATCCATGGATTCAATTAATACAGTATGAACAATATTCTGTTTTCAAGGGGGGGAAAAAAAGGTTGAAACATCAAATTTACCTATACTTTCAGCATCAGAAAGAGCTCCATCAGTGAATGTTCTGCAACAAGTTTGTGAGCATTTAGGGCGGTCAAGAACTCCTGAAGAGAGTTTGTTGGTTAACCACGTAAGGAATACCTGAGAATTGGGATTATCAAGTTTAAGAATGAAAATAACGCTTTATCTTCCAATGAATGAAAAATTGAAAGAAAGAATAGGCGAAGCAATGGTACAAAAAAGGTGAACAGAAGACCAATTACCGCTAATGGCAATGACCAGACCATTAAACCAGCAGCAAACTTCAGGCAGGTTACAGGATCATACTTGGAGAGAAGAATACCAAATAAGGATGCTCCCACTATCTGTAATAATTCTATTTCAAATTTGAGTTCATTGACTGGAATTTGAGGTAATCAGGAACATATAGGACTAGAAATATCTGCACTTCTTTTAAGATTATACATAATTGTTAAGTAAACAAGCAGACATGAATTAATTATTGATATCCAAGACTCTCTACCAATGTATCCAAAGAAAAAAACCGCCATACCTCACAGAGAAGATTGATTCGACTAAGAATTGCATTTGCTTGTGCAAGCGCAATAGGCCTATTGACTCCTGCCAACTGTCCACCACAAAAAAGCTAGTTAAAGACTATTCATTTCCTGAGAGAACAGAATGTGTATAAGGTAGCAATGTAACATATGTATCCAATAGAACTCCTAGACACATTTAGATTTTAACTGAACAAGACAGCTTAGAGTGGCACTACCAACACAACCCAATCACGTTCCATTGCAACCCCCAGTGCTACTCCAGAAAGCCTCTCAACAGCCGCAGCTAGTACAAGTACAATAAACCAAGGACGAGAAAGCAAGGAAGACCCAGATGAAAGAGGGACAGAATGGGCATGAATTATCATAATTGCAGATAACAACTGAGCAGCTGCCTGACAGAGACAAGTTTGTATGCATGTTAGGAGAAGAATATAGTGATAAACAGGCTTCCATTGAGCTATGATCGATAAGAAAATAAAACTAGTTACCTGGACAACATTCAAACAATTATACGCAGGGACTCTAGGAAAATAATCCAGAAACTTGCCAACTAAAGGGCCTCCGACGATTATTGCAACCTGTAAACATGAGACGGAACTTATTTTAGTATCTCTTCTTTCTTACCAGATATAATTAGCTTCACGACATTATATTCATTGCAACCTTAGCGAAGAAACCCATGGCTGCGACCGGAAGAAGGCTCGGATGTATCAATGCAATAGCAGATGGCCAAGCAAAATTCCAAAGCTGTTCCACCAAATTTCCAGCCAAGCAACTAGCATATAAAGCTGAAACAAATACAATATATCCCTCTGGTCAGAAATTACTCTGAATATACAAAATTACTGCAGTATACTATTCTCTTAGTTTAGTTGACCCATAAAATCAGAAATAAATGAGACTTACCTCACTTGATTGGAGAAAAGGTCTTTGACTATTGTTATAACATGCAAATGAAACTCTTTTAAATTCATTCAACAAATGAATCAGTTTGACAGTTCAAGAGAGGCTCTTACTGTATAATCCTGCTGGGTGGGCTGGAGTCGCTGCAAGAGCGTGCTGCTCCTCCTCTGACAAAACCTGAGATGTGACGATAGGCATGAGAATAAATACTTAACACAATAATGATACTGAGACAATGCTCAACAATGAAAGGGGAAAACATTAACAGGCGGACGAAAAACGTACAGGCAGTGTTGTCAGTAGGCAACCCACAAAAGTATCTTCAGTTAGTAAACTCAGAGGCTCAGCCTCAAGGATATCAGATTTGAGATTAACAATTGGAACTAAACAATCCGGTTCAATGGCTGATAATTCTTCAGATGCCTCATCCTTGGTAGCAACATGGCTGCATTGTGTCTCGATGTTGGTAATTGAACACCTTGAGACAAAAGCATCAAATCTGAAGTACAGTGAAAGGAAAAGCAAAATTCAAATTACTTGGTCAAACTTAAGGAAAACACGTTATAATACTTTTAAAATTCAATTAAATTATTTTTTTGGTCTTCTAGTTTTTTAGACAATTGAGACTTTAAGTATTTTTAATTTATGTGACGTGAAATGTGCATTGTCATTTACTTATTCAAAAGTTTAGTTTGAGCTCAAAAATGATGAACCTAACTCAATCAAGCAAATAATGGTAATAGCCAACAAAACGCAGATATCAAACACAAGTGGTGCCAAATGCAATCCAATCGAGATCCCAACAGTAATAACCAACCAGGGTTCATAGATTATTCCGTTTGGTATTGGAGAAAACAAAGTAAAATATAGGGAAAATTTATCTTTGAGCTTCAAAAGAACCCCAAAACCCACTTGAAAAGCAAAAACAAATACAAGAGAATCTAAGTTGGCCATCATCAAACTCCCTAAAGAACATTATTGAATATACAAAAATTTATGAGAAAAAAACTGAGAATTGAATTTCCCACATTCTGGACGCTATGAAGACGAAGGAAATGAAATTTGCTATGCTTCTAATTTTTTCACCAAATGAACATAATTTAACTAAACATAAGTAATTCGTCGGAAATTCGAAAAAAAAAAACTGAAAAATCCAAATTTCCATTTCTTTCATTTTCCCATAATCTCTAAACAAGCAAACAGGACGGGGAAATCAGAGATAGATAATCGCAAGATAACCTCAGCTAGGGGTAATTTTGCTAATTCTATCGTCTTTTTTTCCCACCAAAAGAACACAATTTTAGAAATCACACAGAAGAAGAATCCTCAAAACATCCGAAAATTCTTTCTCATTTTCTCCCAATCTCCTAGCAATCAAACAGAGTAACTAAACAGGGGAAAAAAATTAATTAATTCTTCTCATTTTCTCCCAATCTCCTAGCAATCAAACAGAGCAACGAAACAGAGAAAAACAACAGATAATCACAAAACTAATTAAACAAAACAAGAGCGTACCGGTGAGAAGCAAGAGAAAGACGATTGGAACTCAACCATAGGCGCGAAGCGAAGCGATGGCGAACTCGAGAGGAATACCGCGGCGCTGGAAAAACCGAAGCTTTCTCGGGCGAGAAACAAAGGGAAACCGACTTCGAAGAAGCGACCGTACATCCGCAACCCATAGTTGCCATAACCACCATTGCTTCAAGCTCCCAAGTTTGAAGACGAAGAAGAAGTACCCGCCAGGTTCGAAGCCACTCATGCAGCCTCCGGCGCTTGTGATATCAGCTAAAAGCTTCAACCGTCGCTCAGTCTCAAAGATTCAGCGCTCATTGAGAGAAGAATTTCGGCAATGGCGGATTCCGCCGGCGGAGACTCAGTTGAGAGAGAAGGCTTCACTGGCAAATCTTCGTGTTGTTTTTTTTGTTTTTTTGGGGTTACGCTATGGTTTCGCCGGTGGAATATTTTGCTTGTTGTGAAAACTTGGGTGCGTTTGGGCACACGCGAAGTTACCGTGTGGCTCTCGACATTGATGACGTGGACTTACTCACAATGGGGTGTCGACTCTTATGTCAGCTGCTTCGCTGCGTCAAAAGATTTCACAAAAAATTGCTTATATTTTTATTATTTTTTTAAGAAAATTTTAAATTAATATTTATGTTATAACAAAATATACGGTAAAATATTTTATATCCATAGCTTCATCTTTAAAAAAAAAAAATTAATACTTATCGGTTTTTTGGATACAAATATATATTTTTGTGTCCTTTTATATCTCAAAAAAGTCTTTGGATTTTAAAAAAATAATTTTATAAAAGGTTAAAATATTGATATAAAATATTTTAAAATATAATAAATTAAACGCATATTTCGATATAACACAAACTACTAAATTAAAATTATTCCTTAAAAGTTTAAAGAGATGCAAATTTTTTTTATTTAAAAAATCTTAAAAAAATTTGTTTTTAGAGCAATCAATTTTAAGAGAATTACAATATAAACCTGAATATATATATCTATATAAGTTATGAAATGCTAATTAATTTTTTAAAAAGAAATAAAATAAAAGATTTTTTTTTTCCTTTCTTCTTTTCATTTTCCTCCAAGTTTCCAAGTCTTTTCATTGCAACGTCACCTGCATAAAAATAAAGACGGAAGTGTACAAGTACAACACCATGTTTGAAAACCGGGAAAAGTTTCTAGATAATTGATTGACTATTTTGTATTTTTCTTGCGTCAATTTTTTGTTTGATGACAAACATTTTTCTTCTATTTGATAATATATGTCGTATAATCCTGTCAAGTGAAACTCTGGTATTGAAGCCATAGATTTTTTGTACTCCCTATATTTGTCTAATTTCTTCGTTATATTTTGTCAAAAATTAGGAAAGTTCTTAATTGTGTGCTTGTAAACAAATGTACAGATTGAACTCTTTAAGCCTTGGGGAAGAATGAGAATTTTTTTTAATTAATTAATTTATTTATTTACTTACAAGTAACGAGAGAAAAAATAGATTAACGAAAATGGTCATCAATCATGCATAGAAAAATTAGTTACAAGGAAGAAGGAACATTTTTACTAACTCCAATAGCTAACTTTGCAATTCCTACCAAAAAAAATAAAAAATAAAAAACCTGGCTTTGCAATTTTTGCACAATATAGCTAGACTTGCAACAATGTAGAAAAGATAAGGGGGTAAAATAAAGAGAGCTGATTTTTGGATTTTTTTTTTTCCCCTTGATTCTGTGTCTGTTCATGTTTTGTCATCTAATTACGCATTCAGTCTAGTAAAATTTTGGCTGTTGACGAAGTTTAGCAATCCAACCATCTTCATCAATGAACAATGATCTTGAAAGGGCAGTTCTATATGTCTCGAGCATGCTAAAGCCCGCTCGGAAAAAAAAGTTTTTCATCTTGAAAACTTCTATAGAATTTGCGGAATGTCACCGGCTTCTTTTCCCATGGAACACCCTTGGAAATATCGGATCCCGGTCATTTACACTCAATCTCTATATAAGTTAGCGTCAATCTTAAAAATAATTTCAAATTCATATCCAATCAGCAAAAAAAAAAAAAAAAAAAGAGTGTTATTTTGGGAGAAAATTTGAAACTTTGTGGTCTCATAGTATCATGTGAGAGCTGTACTGTTTCTGTTTAAAACTGTATGGCTGAAACCACAACCCAAAACACCCTGATAATAAAAATGTGACTATTAAAAAATGCTTACGTAACATACTAAAAGAAACTCCATACTTACTCTTGACCTTTGTGAGACCAAGCATCCCATCCTTGAGGGGCAACAACTGGACCTAAATTCATGTCTTGAAATATAACTGTCACACCCCGGAGTACGAGAAGTAACATGACGGGTTAATTAAGATAATTTAGTAAAATTTGAATTAAAATACAAGTTAAAGAATTTGATTAATTAAGAAATAGTGATAATTTAAAACCCCTTTTTAAACGAACTTTTATAATGATTTAGCAAAAAAGAACAACAACGTAAACAATAAGAGAACAATAATAAAGAAAGGAAAGAAATGCAACTCAGGTCCCACCTGCTTATAACTAGTGCACACACATATTATCGACAGTAATTAAATTACAACCACGATCCAAAATAAAAAGAATGATTAAAATGATACATGCCTTGTTTTTATAGTTTAAATAACCTACACTGGTTCCTCTACTGCTCACAAGTCCGGTTGGTGGACTCTCCGTCGATCCTAAGCTGAATTTTATCTAGAGGGTAAAGGTTTAAAAACAAATAAAAAATGGGCGAAAGGCTCAATAGGACTATACTTTAGAAACAGATAAATAATTTGAATCCAAATTTACCTATCAAGAGTTAATTAAAAATCAGAGTTAAATAAATAAATTCATTTAAACAAGTATTATTAAAAACAGTTCGTCCAGAAAGTACATTCAAAAAGTACATTTTTATCTTTTCCGGGCAAACCATGTTTATCATCATCGAAATGGCCCAGCTGGGTTTCGAGATCTGTCCCCAAGGTCGCACGCTACACGACTCGATCTTTGATATGGCATCATGCCCATATATATACCTTTTTATAATTATTAAAATTTCATTTTTACCAAGTATTTCATTTACATTCATCATGAGGTTTATTATGAAAATCACCTCAATCTATTGTTTATGAAATCAGTCAATAAAAATCAATTTTCAATCAATTATTGAAAACATTTTGATAAAAATTCTTTTTAATGCCAAAATCATTTAAAAACTCAGTTACCAAGGAAGAGGGGTAGAAGTTTCACCTCGATACTCATGTAGATATCCAACAACGTAATCCCGATCCACTATACATTAACTCCACAGAACCATGAATAACCTTAAATAGAAACTAGGTTTATCAGTATCTATCTTAAGGTATCCTATGTTGCTAAACTATTTCATGGTATCCTAGTGTGCCATTGAAGTCTATAAAATCATACCGAATGTTTAAAATCTCGATCAGAGTTCAAAACGATGAAAACATGTGAGAAACAACAAATTTTTACTATACCCGATCGCCCTGCCGGCAAATCAAGTATGACCTGTTGGAATTTTCCAGGTTCGGTCTGCCAGTCATATGAATCCGGCCTGCTGAACCCATAAATACGGCATGTCGAACTAGAAAATTTTGGAATTTTATAGACACGGGTTTCAGCCTCCTCAAGCCCAAATCTTCAATTCCAACCTGTCTTCTCAAATCCTAAGCATAAAAGAATGATCATAGTTGATAGAAAAAACATAATAGATTACTTTTTAACACATTAAAATGAGATTTACATAAAAATTTTGAATAAATCCGAAAATGGATAAAAATAGGAAAAATGAAAAATCCTAATTCAAGTCCGTTTTTCTTCAAACTAAGCTTAGATTCTAGCTATTTCAAGTTTCTCTAACTTAGATTAAAGGTTTTCTAAGCTTAAACGAACTTAAATTTCAAAATACAAAGAAAATTAAAAAAATAAAAAATTTTTTAAATTTAAAAACTAACATTGAATTTAAGCTTTAAATCAAATTTGTGATTGCTAAATCTCATTCCCAAGCTTCCAATTGACTGAGAATTGAAGTTTAAACTCATAAAATTTTTGAATAAAAAGAGAGAGAATGAGGCAGAGAGAGAGCGTAAAAGGAGGAGAGAGAGAGTGAGAGAGAGCGAGAATGAGAGGGAGAGAGTGAGGGAAAAAAATATATGAGGAGAGGGAGAGTAAAATTGATGAGGAAAAGCTATGTGCCATCTACGGTTTTGCAAAAAGGACGTGGTTGATATTTGATAAATTATTTTGTTTTAAAATTTAAAATAACAAATAAAAATAATTTAAGATAATTAAAAATCATTAAAATAATCAAAATAACATTAGTTTATAAATTTCACAAAACAACCAAATTAAGTTCAAGCCATTTATTATAGCACACTAATCTATCATTTTTTACACTAATAACATTTAAATAATTTCGAGGCGTTATAATAACTCTGGAATAAGCTCCGTAAGCTCTCCTCAACAATGCTTGGTCACTCCCAAAAACTGAACCTCCTTTGAATACAAACCCGCCTGGGTTGAATGATGCTCGTCTCTGTGCTGTTATGAATCCTAAGGCAAATGGTTGTGTCCCAACTGTTACATTGATCGATGAGTCCTTAGCAAGAAAATTTTAATCTTGTGGTCACAAACTTGATGATATTCCCAATATTAATATTGGAAACTATATTAACCTAAATCATATTAACTCGTATCCATAGGAAATAGAATTCGCACAAGTACATTATTTAATTAAGTGTCATGCACACCAACTTTAATCCAAAAGTTGCGATCTTTGACTCCAGTGAATGAGTGAGGTTTTTTTTTTTTTTTTTCAATAGAAGCACTATGAAAAGAAAAGTTAAAGATAATATTTTATTGATATAAGACATGGTTATATATTTAATTATTGCATAAGGGCATAATTTAAAATTTTCTTATAAAATGAAAACACAACAACATATTTGAACTATTCAAAATAGAGGCACAATTATAAATTTTCTTGAAAACTAGGGTTATAAAGATTGTTGAAAAAAAAAAAAGGTTAAAAGAAGAATCACAAAAATCACCACATATCCGTTCATTTTTGGATGCAATATTATCTAATTAATTGATGCAATAACTCACATATTTCATCAATCAGTATACAAAAAGTTTAGATTAAAGTTGGTATATCTAGTATTATTATTTTTAATTTTGCTCGTCATGATGTAATTGTTTACAATTATTAGATTTTTTTTGCACCATTATCTCTAGCGTTGTAATTTGCTTTTTGAACTTTCAATTTTGACAGTTTATAACATCTTGAATTTATAAATTTGTAGCAAATCGTTCTATTAATAGCAATGTTAATTTTTTTCCCTAAAATTAACGTATAGTTTTCACATAGATTGTTCATTAACGACATAAAACATTATTTGAATGCATCTGAATATATTGTGATTAAGATGTTTGATTAAGAGTCCGTTTGTTTCGTGGTTCAAATCACGGTTTGAATCATTTTGCTTCAGTATTTTCTCTTACAAAAATTTAAATGTTCATTCAAATTTTTATTCAAATCTATGAACCAAACGGACCCTAAATTTTATCAAAACATTAAGTTTTGAATTCACTGATCTCTCTTAAATATTAAATTAACAGACATGATGAAGTTGTATATAACTATTATTACCTCATAGTAAGATTGGGCACCACCGAAAAAGAAATCAATGGCCCCTTCAAAGTGCCGATTGCTGAAATAATGGCGGCCTATTACAACCCACAAACTATCTTGAAAGCCTAAGAAGCCACACTCAATCAATGCTGATTTGTCACCGTATATTCTTGCCGCCAGAGTTTTTCAATACACACCAAATAATTTTCCCTTTTTCATTATTATATTATATATGTGTAAATACGTGTTGTTGGGCGGATTTTTGGGAAAGGAGTAAATACAAGTTTAAATCTACCTTAGAACACGCTTGGGACCTTAACACACCCTTTGGTACTGACCGTAACATGTGTTTGGGCCATAGCGCATGCTTGGGTCCTTATGACATGCTCGGGTAGTGACCCGAGCACAAACTCGAGTAAGAGTTGGAAGATCAAAAGTTGCCAACCTTCATAAAAAAAAAAAAAAAGAAGCAGAATGATCGATAATAAAAGGCACTAAATGTTAAAGAATTAAACCATGTTAATTGTAATTTCAGTTGAGACATCGAAGAGGTGAATGATTTAATATTGCAATAAGAGAGAAATTGAATTAATTGGAGAATTTAACTCCCTAATTTCCAATAGACTATAAATTCCCTCAATTTGAGAGAAAAAGATACGACTTTAGATACAATTATCTTGAAACTTCCATACTTTGTTCTTGTTTTTTTTCTTAAGGCTAATAAGTTCTTTCCGGGATTATCCAATTTACTTAAAATAACTTCTTATTTAATTACAATTGTTTGTCTAAGAACATTGGATTAGTACTTGATGAAATTTTGCTCTAACATTTTGGCGTTAAACGGAGGGCCTTGTGCAAGTAGCATCCCAAGCTCTCACCAACATCTTAGCATATCTATTTCTTTTGTTGCTTTATTTTCTACATAGCAGGTAAGAATGCTTGAACCATAAATCAACACTCTAAGTAAGCTTAAGTGAACAACAAAATGGCTAACCAAAGAAAAGGAGTGTAACGCACCCCACAACAACCCTTGACTTTACACGTAGTTGCGGGTACACATTTAGCAGGGGCAACTTCACAACGTCTGAGCACAAACAATAAGTGATAAGACCAAACAAAGAAATTTCAAACCTTTCACAGAAAAAAATGATACTTTTCAACTCGTATTCTTTATTTTTAACGAAATTCTAACAAAAGAATTTGAGTGAGATTATTCAAAAATTCGGAGTAACAAAGCGGGAGTTTAAAGATCAATGGACAAAATGTGAACGAGTACAAAGTTACCGGCACATGGGAGAAAAATTCTAAATTGCGCCTAAATAAATTGCAGCCATTGGCTTAAATTTTTGGTGTAGCTTCACATTTGTTGGGCTTTAACAATTGTTAAATTTGTGTTTCCCATTCTCAAATTAAAAGAATTTAGTAAAAAAATAAATAATTTGTTGATAGTGTTCAATTCTAAATTGTTTTACTTTATATTCACTTATTTAAAAAAAAAAAAAGAGTTTTAGACTTAATACTTCCTATCTCTTTCTTAAATAACAAAAATACCCTATTAAGCCTGTTTGGTGAAGTTGGTTCTAACCAATTTAAGAACAGTGTAAAGCTCTCACATACTACAGTCAAAAGAAAAAAGTTGATACAGTGTAAAGCTCTTACATGCTATAGTGTTTACAGTTCTAACCAATGATTCTAACCACCATGTCAAATACCGAAACATTTTGCGTAAACATCTTATAATTCTACTTTGTTATTTTTTTAAGTAAAATGGCCAAAATGCCCAACCAAATCTGAAATAGTGATTTTTCTTTCTTTCTTTTTTTTTTTTTTAAATTGTGGTTATTGATTTACTTCCATAACAAAATGTGTCGATTCTCTGAAAAGCCTCTCAAGACATCCTCCCCGACAAGTGTTGCCAACGTTGTTTGTCTTGTCCATTGGAGTCCTGCCCTATGTCAGCACAAGCAACCCACACAAAGGCTTCCTGACCCCCCTGTACGCCAACCTACCATGGGAAGATTTTTGTGTATATTGAATTGATTAATTACAAAGGAGAAGATAATATACATATATTGGAGATCAATTTAAACTATTATAGGAAACTATGTATGGTCAATCAATCAGAAATGGATGGTAAATATTCTGCCTTAACATCAGCAAATCTCACTCCCTAATTATGGGATTCTTCAATTCTTTCCTGTAATATTCCCCCTCAAGTTGGAGCGTGTATATCGAGAACGCCAAACTTGCCGAGTAGGGAATAAAAATTTGATGAACTTAAGGGCTTAGTGAATAAATCTACAAGCTGGGAGGTTGATGACACATAAGCAGTTTCTATAGCACCTGACTGGATTCATTCTCAAACTACATGATAGTCGATCTTAATATGTTTGGTGCATTCATGATAAACTGGATTAGCAGCAATGTGGAGAGCTGCTTCACTATCACAAAATAATTTTCCCGGTTGTTGATGCTCCACTCGCAAGTCATCCAACAAATACTTGAGCCATGTAAGCTCACACGTAACTGAAGCCATGGCTCGATACTCTAATTTTGCTGAAGATCTTGAAACCGTGGTCTGTTTCTTGGTTCTCCATGAAATAAGTGTTCCTCCAAGGAAAATGCAATAACCGGTCACAAATTGTCTAGTGATCGAGCACCGAGCCCAATTTGCATCACAAAATCCCTTTAAGAGCAAATTTCCTTTGGTTGGGAAAAATAATCCTTGGCCAGGTCCACCTTTAAGATACCATAAAAGGTGGCGAACAACATCTAAATGAGGCTTTCTTGGTTTTTGCATAACCTGACTCAGAATGTGGACCGAATAACTTATATCTGGTCTTGTAATAGTGAGATAAATGAGCCGTCCCACCATTCTTCTACAAGCAGATGGATTCTTTAATAGCTCTCCTTCTGTAGGTAGAAGTTTTACATTTTCTTCCATAGCTGTAGACAATGGTTTGGCCCCAAGTAGACCTGCTTCATGTAGAATGTCAAGAGTGTACTTTCGTTGAGATATCAAAATACCATCAGTAGACCGAGCAACTTCAATACCAAGGAAATATTGTAATTGACCAAGGTCCTTGATATGAAATTTGGTGTGAAGAAACCTTTTGAAAGCAGTAATTGCATTGTCATTGTTGCCTGCTATGATCATGTCATCTACGTAGATGAGCATGACAATGAAAGAATTACTAGAAACCTTTGTGAAAAGTGATTAGTTGGCCCTAGATTGATGAAAGCCAACTTGTTGAATGCTTTCAGAAAATTTATGAAATCTCCGCGAGGCTTGTTTGAGTCCATTGCCAAACTTGACTTATCTTTTACCCAAAATGTATGGTAACCAAATAAGAGTAAAATCATCATTTTCCCGCCTTACAACATAATAAAGGATGTCTTTGTTTTCATTTAAAAATATTTAAAGGTCAATTGCATCTTTCTTGCGATGTTTGACTAACAGAGCACGTGTCTCTATAATTTATATGAAAACTCACAAGATGTTCGTGTAAAATGCTCTAGTCAAACAAGCATTTCTTTAATTTTAAAAAAGTTCTTATTTGTTACGATAAATTGCTATAGCGTATAAGTGGATATAACTCTTATATTAAGAAGAAATAGCTATAAATATTATGTGTTGTTATTTTTTTCTTGCAATTTTTAACTTTTAATAGTATAGAATTAGAGCATTTAATTCTTACGTGATGTTTGATACTAGGGTTTAAGTAGTTTTAAACTTATAAACCCACAAAAATATGCATATAGTATGCAAAATAAAGAAACGATTTAAAAAAATGAACGTGGTTTATAACAGGTCAAACTATTAGTTTTGAGAACTTAACCTTTCATTAAATTCTAACTATTTTGAACTATTCTCTGCGGTAAAAACTTTTCCCATTTTCGTTTTTCTTTATAAATTATAGTTTTTTAAACATCAATTCTCTGATGCAATGTTTTATTTCCGTTTTATACTTTTGCAATTCGAACATCAGTTTAATACCATTGTTTAAATCAAATAGGTTCAAAATCATCAGTTCAAACTATAAAATTCAAAATCACACCAGTTCAACTCCTATACCAAATGGGCAATTACATTTAACATTGCAATTTTTTTGGTTAGATAAGACAAATAGATATCTCAACTTTTAATAGAATTCAAATTCATTCATTTGCCTTAAAAAAAATCATCATTCTCCTCATAAATTGCCCTCCAATATATATCCATATATATATGTGTGGTTTTAATGGTTGCACTCCAATAAGTACTATAGTATTAACCGTTTGATATAAATCTAATAATTGCAACAAAATAATTAGTTGGTAAAAAATATTTTAACAATTACCGAGTTTCTTTAGAATCAAACAATGAGTTTTAAATTTAAGAATCTTCTTAAATATTATTTAGGTGGTAACTAGTTTATAATCTGTTACTCTGGCTTTTTATTTTTTTTTACAATAAAGTGTAAGTTAAAGATTTATTATATGATTCTTTATAATCGGGTGAAATACATGGAAGCAAATAAAATATTTGTCTTACATTTCAATAATACTGAGTTTATTTTTATGCAAATAGATTCAATCATCAAAAACACCTCCAGAAAAGATGAACATGAAGAAAATGATTTTTTTCCGGATAAATATAACAACAAATGATTTTCTCGCTTTCTTTTTAGGAACAAACAATAGGAATCTTTTTAACACACAGTGTTTTCCAAAAAGGAGCATAGCAATATAAAGTTCTTTTAATAGTTCTTCCCTCTATTGCCCCTGTTTAAGAGCAAATAATAATAATAATAATAATGGGTTTAGATGTACAGCGCAACGATAATAGAGGTAAAGTTTGAATCTTCTATTCTCATTTAAAAATAACAATAATAAGTATTTTTTGTTCTTATGACTTAGGTTTATGTATATATTTCCCAATTCCAAAATCTTTCATATTATTTGTTGTTAGCTATTAAAAAATTTGTTCCAATAAATCTTAAACATCAAAATTACGAGAAAATTAAGAGAAAAAATGAATTGTTCTCGTTAATATCTAAGGTTAATAGGTTGCTTTATTTGCAGTCACATCATAATCATATTATCCAATGTAATTAAATATATTGTTAGTATTATAATTAATTAAGTAGTGGAAATGTAGCTATCAAAAACACGTTCGTATATTTATAATATATTATGGTGTTTGATAGTATAGTTAGAATTATATTTTTAGTTTAAAATATTGTATCATATAAAAGTTTTATATTGTAGTAAGTTTCTTTTTACTGTAACATGTGTGGCCTTTGTATTATTATTTAAGTAAAAATTTAATTATAATCACATTTGTCAAATATTTTATCTCTATAACATTTATATAAAGTGAGACCAAATTTTGTATGGTGCTCTTAAAATAATTAAAACTTGAAATATTTTATTGTTTTTTTTTTGTAATATCTTTTGAATGTTTTTATTTTTGTTCCAATTTTTTTTTTTTTTTTCTTCCAAAAACCGTTTTTTTTTTTTATTTTCAAGTTTTTTTTCTCCGCCCCTAGTATTAAAGTGAAACAATACACGATTTGATGGTTTTATGATTAACCTACGCTAATTAGGTGATTGAGGGGTTTGTCTTTGCTCGGCATTAACCAAAGGCTCGCAATAGGAAGGATGTGTCAAACAAATTGTCATGTCCCACCCAATAACCAAGGAAAACTCAAGTCCACCGGACGCGAGGCCTTTGAAAAATACATAAACGTGCAAGTACCTTTGATTATCCACACGTGTTCTCTTTTCCACAACACTGGCAATCCTAGCAACGGCTAGGATCAGCTCCA